>ML820997.1:94740-106360 GCA_009831015.1 Picea engelmannii | reverse complement strand
ATAGGTTGGCTCGTGATGAGACCCCCTATCCTCTGACTAGGTCTTGTTTGTTATTTTCTGGGTCCCTCTTGTTTCTTGCTGAGAGGCATTTTATTGCCTTCTCGGGGATCCCTGGGCGAAGCATCTCAAGGTTTTATTTCTAGGATTTTGTCTTTTACCATCTTCTTTTACCTTTTGGGTCTTTATCCCCTTCTTCCCATGAGATAAGGTGCAATCCTGCAAATAGGTCAACCCAATGCCCAGACAAGGGGAATGGGATAAATGAGTGGGAGATAATATGTAAAAGTGGTAGTATGATGGGAGCAGACGATGGCTTTTCAGAAATTCCCCAGTGCCAAACCAGAACCTATGGGCACAGGCTTGCTAGGGAATCATGTTAATTTCCCCAAGCAGGGTCAAGTGGGCCAATGTAAGATCCAATCATTTGTTAGAGATAAAAGGAATCAGATGCATATATTTAGAGGTTTCAATGATCAAAAGTGACACATACCATGATACCTGGACCAATTACCTCATGGAGCAAGAACCTCTTCTGATACAAGACCAAGTCAATGGTGATGGATGTTGTTGTTGCTGACAAGACAAAGTTGTTGGAAGAAGAAAAGGATGGGCCCTGCAGGGCCATGCTCGAGTCAATGCTGCTCTCGGTACTCCATGTCTGGGACCTGTGGGCCTTGAGACATGATCTCTTAGTTATCCCTAAAAACCAGGGATAACATCTAGCTCCAACTCGGGGGCATGTGCTCACCGTAGAGAGCATGAGAACCTTAGCATCTCTGGAATAACCTGCAGTCCTGCTCAATCTCAATGGGGGAATCAGTAACAAAAATGGGGTGGTAATGCCACCCCAACATACATATAGATATATAAGAAAACAATCAATAATGAAAATGTGACAACAAACTAACATGAAATGCAAATGGTATAATACACGAATACAAAATGCCTACTTACCTGTACTTACCTATGAAGTCAGGTTACCCCATCCTGGTGGGGTTCGAAGAGGTGCCCGCTGACAGGAACTGTGTGCTTTCGTCCCTCCAGTGTAGACAGGTAATAAGAGTCATTCACTGACTTTCTTCCAACCTTAAAAGGGCCAAGCCAAAAATGATTGTTTCCTTTGATATTAGTAGGCTTCCCTTTATTGGCATCCCATATCCATGCTATGTCCCCCTCCTTGTACTCTCTGATTTTGAAATTTGTCATTCCTTGAACAACCCTAGTGTATTGTGTAGAGGGAGGTGGGTGGGATTCTGCTATAAATATTTCTTGCTGCGAAGGACGGATCCGTACATCATCTTCCACTTTCTTTAGTATTTCCGCAGTCTTGGATTCCTGGCTTTTGAAATCGTCAAGGAGTTGTTGGTATTCCTCTTTCTTGATCCATTTAATCTGATTAGAATTTTCCTTCTTTGTAAAAGGTGTATCTTCTAGAGAATATTTATGAGGAGTTTGTCTGGTTTTTTCACGTGCTTTGTCATCTTTGATGGAATCACTGGGCTCTTGCAAATAAGTTGTAGTCACAGGTACATTCTGGATACGACCAATAGTTCCATCTTTCAATGGTCCATCTGATCCTTGGAAAAAGTTTTCAAATCGCTCTTTGACAGATGGCACCTTGATGACTTCTCTCAAACATATTGGATAATGCCCCTTTAAGGTCAAATTTAAGGTTAACCCTTTCATTCTTTGATGTTTTAGGAAAGATTAAATTCAAAGGTGGGTTTTTTGTTTGGTTAGCGACAGGTTGGTTTAACTTCTTTCTTTTATACATATGGAACTCTTGTTTCCTTAGCCTTTCTTTTGATTCCTAGTCTAGTTTGTTTATTACCGCCATTTTAGTTGACCTGGACACTTCTTTTATGGCCTCTTGATGCTCTTCAACGGTGATATTTATTTGAGGGCCTTCTATGATGTGGTCTATATTGTTCACTTGTTGATGGCCACCATTACTGTAAGGACACTCATGTTCCCAATGTGCTTCACTGCATTGAAAACACCAATGGTTTTCATCCACAATGATGGTGCTTGGAACTTCTGTGTCTTTGAAAACATCTTCGTTCCACTCAACGATATTACTTACTCTCTATACTGGATAGCCATCTTCATCCGAATCTTCAGAGATATTAGAGGCATCATCGGGATAATCACCCCAATCTATGTCTTCTTCTGTCAAGGGAAAAGTGGGGCCATCTTGAAACAAGTATGGATCCATTGATTTGTAATCACTAGGTCCAAGATCATCTATTAAAGATAAAGAGGGCATTTTCTCATCTTGCTCAAACTGACCGGTTTGTAATAGTGTGGGATTCCCCTCAAAAGATAATTGGTCATCCAGGTTTTGCTTTGTCAAAAAATGAATGATTTCACGAATTCTTTTACCCCTTTGCAAGATACAGGACATACTAGTGTCTAAGTTGTTCCCATTATGTACCTGAGGCTCTTCAGACCTATCAGTTTCACTCATGTCTTGATTTTCCAACATTGGTTTGTTCAAGACAAACAAGGAATCTTCAAAGTTAGGTTTTTTATGAGTGGCCACACCCAAATCCTCGGAAGGTTCACGCTGTCTTGAGACGTTTGAGACATTTTTGATGTTTGAGAAAGATGTGCTCCATTTCCTTTTGGGAGGCATGAGTTTTACCTCCAGAATTTCAGGGAAATTGGGTTTAGCTTTGGTGATATCCTCGTGACTAGATTCCCAAGGGTCATTATTGAATGAGAGATTGACTTGATGGATGTAGTCTTCAGATTCAAGGTTCTTCTCAATCTGACAAGAAAAATCTTGTGCTTCTTCTAGAGTCGAGGGTGACCGATCTTTGAGAGTAAACTGCAAAACTCCTTCCAACGAGTTCAAGTAGTGTTGGAGGACAACTTCTTCTGAGAAACTAGGTCTGATCTTCTTGGGGAGAAGGTTGAACCTATCATTTAAATCCCTAATGCCCTCGCTAGAGGCTTTGCAAATATTAGTATATTGAGAGTAAAAGGAATCCATGCTTTATTTTTCACACCAATCTTTCTTGAAGGCTTGTTCAAGATCTTCAGGGGTTTTGATGCTTCCTTTCGGGAGTTTGTTAAGCCATATCTTGTCGCACCGACAACCACATCAGGTTTCTCTTCATCTCCCTTCGCAATGGTCCAAACACCATAGCCCTCCATCAGGGTCTGCATTTTGAATTTCCAATTAATGAAATTCGAGCCATCTAACTTGTTGGCTTCATTGAAGTAGGTCTCCGCCAGAGGATTCGCCATCTCTGCAAGTGTCTACTCGTTCAATCAAACAATAGATCCTTGTATCACCAAACACACTTCAATCCTGAAGGCGGTGAATCACCAAGAATATGCAACTTTTATCAAGTTTTCTCTTGTGCTGAGTAGTCCATCGCTCTGCCTTCGGATCCATCAATCTGTCTCTACCTCGACTCTTAGTTTTCTTAAAAGAAATATAAGAAAACTTTAGAATAAAACCTTAACACCAATTCATGTATAAAAATATTATAAATTCCTTAAAAAGAAACTTTTATTTTTTTTAATACACACTTATATCCACCTTTAAATCGTTTGGTATCCTCATATGCATAAGAATAACTCCTTCCTCATGCTTCAAAACTTCACATATAAAAAAATCACATATAAAAAATCTCACACGTCCCACGAAGGCAATAAACAACTCACGCTTCCACCACGGATTTACCACACTTTAGAATATTGTATGCGACCTCGGCTCATGGAATAAGCACACGAATCAGAAAAATAAGAAGAGGGCTCTCACAATAGATGAGGGCTCTCCTTCCATTCGCAGAAAATTCACGCTTTCCAAAGAAAAATGTCAGACGCTTCCCACAAACACGTTCCACGAATTCTCATACAGATCCTTTCAAACTACATGCTTTTCAAAGGAAATGGTCGGCACTCCTCCTAATAGAAAAGGGGAGTGCTAGCGTGCATGTTCAATGGAAGGGGGCGCGCTGGGCAGAGCTGATCATGCTCTCAAAGAATGGAGGGGGGAGCTCTAGCGCCCCAGCGCGCTTGAATGCATACCATGAGAGTGTGAGACCTCTGAAATTTTTAATTTCATAAGTGTGTGGGTGTCGACGCTCCTCTAACACTGAATAGGGGAGCACTGGTGATTTTTTTTTCAAATCAATTCAAGATCGGATCTCGCCTCAAAGAGATGGATCTCTCGGATCTCCAATATCGCTATGATACCAACTTAGAATTAAGAGGAAAACACATAGGTGAGGCTACACTCACAACCTCATATTATATTAAGTACTAGTAGAGTTCATCTATGAAACTAACTCATATTAGCTACTAGGTGACACTATGCTCACAATCTCATATTGGCGGTTACAAAAAATCACTGAAAACTAGGATCTACATTAAGTACTAGTAGAGTTCATCTACGAAACTAACTCTTGCTCCATTATTTCCAAGTGATCAATCAATCAAGACAGTCATGAGAAGCAAGGCACTTGTGCGTTTCATTTAGCCAAGTCTCATGTCTCACGGTCAAGGTCTTCTCTGCAAAATAATGATTGAAATCAAATCTTTGGCAACAACATCAATGAGGTAAATCTATGAACACATTTGATCTTGTAATTGTCCTTTGTCCTCTATGGATTTTTTAGTATGAAGCTTTTCATGTTTCTATTAGAATTCGCCTCATGTGCATTCTTCATTATGAAGCTTTCTACTAATGCTTCTCAAACCATACGTTATTATATTTGCAATTTGATTAGACTAATGTTGCTCAAACCATAAGTTAATATATTGCAATCTGATTTCCAGTGCTTTCAAACCACATAATAGTTTTTTGTTTGTTAATGCTACTTCAATAGTTATTACTAGGTACCCTTGTCTGAAGAAGCTTTGTATTTCATAATAGAATGCATGTTTTTTAACACTACTTCATCAGTGAAGAAGCTTTGATATTTCATAATAGAATTACATGTTTTTTAACACTACTTCAATACTAATTACTAGGTAGCCTTCTTTGAAGAAGCTCGGATATTTCATAATAACATGTATGAATGGGATCTTTATTATTTTGGTCCATCTTAATAGGGACTAGCACCACTAATTAAAAAATCATTATAAAAACATCATGCATGAATGCAATCTTTATTATGTTGTATCATATGAACATGACTTCACCATGACATAAATGCGCCCTTGCATAATATAAAATACAATTAAATAAAATTAGTCCAATCCTTTATTATTTTGTAGCATGTGAATGAATGCACCACAACGTTAACTCGCCCCTACATAATATAAAGTAAAATTAGAAATTAATCCAATTTGATTTCTAGTGACTCAAGCCACATAATTAATCCAATTCGATTTTCAATGACATGCAAACCACATTATAACTAAGTGTTTGTTAATGCTACATCGGTAGGCATCCGCTACAACGTAGCCTTGTTTTAGTGGAAGAGGTTCAAAATTATGGATTCATAAAGACTAATTTATTTTCACTTGATACTTCTATGCATAGTTGTGCCATGCATGGTGGTGGCAATTCTGACCATTTTGATAATCTCCTGAGGTGTTAATGCTTGATGATTTTTTGTACAATTATTCCATGCATGGTAGTAGCAATAGTTGTGGTAGTGGTACACCCTCATTCATCTTGTCTGAGATAATTGTTGGTGTTTTTCTATGCGCAGGTTGTAAGACCTCAGGTTCATTTTATCTAAGACCAACAAAACCCACTAGACACCATCCCTTTCAGCATTGCGTGCTTGCGTAGATGAAGTCTCACCCGAGGTATCTATGAGGACTGCAAGAACCAGGATTATGCAGTAGTAAGGCGATGGGAGGAAAACATTCGGTTCATTCTTCCTTATTATGTTGTGCACATAACTCTATTTTGTTTCGTTATTACATTACTCAAGATTCAGATTCTCGTACTTATCATATTCCATATTACTGTATAGATTTGTTGTTGTCCCAGTCATGAATCGTTGAACCATACTTAACTATCATATGAAGCTATTCTATGATGCATGCAAATAGTATTCATAATCAAACACAAAAAAACAAGGGGATGGGAGGAAAACATTTGGTTCATTCTTCCTTATTATGTTGTGCGCATAACTCTATTTTGTTTAGTTATTATCTTACTCAAGATTCATATTCTCGTACTTATCATATTCTAGATTACTGTATAGATTTTTTGTTGTCATAGTCATGAATCATCGAACCATACTTAACTATTATATGAAGTTATTCTACGATGCATGCAAATAGTATTTATAACCAAACACGGAAAAACAGACAACACATGGCTGCTATCATTCTACGTAACATATCTTTATCATTCCTTTACTCCTCCTTCATAACCATTGACTGCTACATTCAAGGACTCTGGAACTCAATATCAATCAACAATTACCAGACTATAACATAGCCTAATCTATCATAACCAAACTTCATCAGAATAATACCTAGCTGAACCAACCCCTAATCTCCCAACCTGTTACATATTTATGTCAAAATCTAGGGCTAAAAATACTAATTTATTCATCCCAAAAATATCCCATTAAAATGCATGGCCAAATCAGTTAATTGTCTCTTCAACGCTTTTCTTTTTCTTTTCATCCTTCATGTTGCTTTTCTAATATTCTTCTATTTCTGGAATGTCGGGCTGTAATTCTCTTGTTATGCTTTATTTCCTTGCTTTATTCTTTTGGCTTTATTCTTCAAGCTACGCATTGTCTTCCTTTTGCACACTTTCCTCCTTATGTGCACTTTCCTGTTGGATGCGCCTCAGCTTTGCACTCTCTATATTTCCTTCTTCTTCTACGCACTTTTCATATACTTAGGATTTTTCCTCAAAATTTTATCAAAACTACAAAAACTATCTTCAAGACTACCTGTTCAACAGGCCCCCAACACTCACCTGTGGCTCATCCCAAGACACTCAGGGTTGTTTCCTGCTCTTCCATGTCAAAATGAAGTTTTTAGAGGCTGCAGTTTCCCCCTCTACCTCTTTTATGATTGTGTCCTCTATTGTTGTTATCCCCTCTGCTCCTTGCGCGATCAAGTTTGTAAGTTTGTCTTCTGCTTCCATCACTGCTTGCTTGTTTGTAAGTTTGTAAGTTGTGACTGAGTGCAAACACATACAAAGCTTATTTGGGCGTTTAACCAATTCAACGAACTGGATTTAATCCACATTTTTTTCACATTTGTAACAAGTACACTAAATAATCTTAAGTCAAAACGTGATAACATATCATGTCGACACATGGAAAGTTAAATTTAATATATTGTAACTTTTAGGTTCGTCCTCCTTTATTAACTCTTGTGCATTTTGAAATGCGAATTAGACTTGGATTCGTTGATTTGGGATTTCTCCAGATCGATGGCTTAGTTTTAATTACTAGTTTGAATGGACTTTTGACCAAATTTGATGGTTCTGGTTTGTCTTCCACGATTTGATGACCCTTGTATTTGATATGTTTATGGGAACAATGGTGAAGGATTTTTACACTTCTTGTGCTTTCCATGTTTGGACATATTTCTCGACGAGTCTCCCTTATTATAATTGTATCTCTGGTTGGCATTATTCATTGTTTTCCTCGTTTTAGAGTTAATTTTTGTTGTTTGTATATTGTATCCAAGTTTAGAAGGTAAATTATCTTTCACATTGATTGTATTAATGTAGATTCATATCCAACATTAGTATTTTTATGCATATGAAGTTTATTTTGCACAGTGGTTATGCTTTATTAATTCATGCCCAAGTGTTACCAATTCATGCATAATATTTTGACAATGCATGGGTTTTGTCAATACCATATTGGCCCCTTTTTTACATCAATGGACATACAAACCTTTTGTCTCAATACCATATTATCCCTCTTTTGACATTCATGTCAACTCCATAAACATCATGTTCAACATTGAGCATATTGACACCTTTTGACATCAATGCCAACACCATGTCCAACAATTTGAAATATATCAAGTGAAATATAATTGAAGTAGCTTTGTAACAAAAGAAAATATGCACACGTGCATGTGCCTCAACAAGCCAAATATAGATATTTGAACTAAGTAATATGCAGAACCATTGGAATGCAAAAGCTATTTTTTTTTATTATTCCTTCAATCTTTGCATGAGGATATGATATCAACAACATATTCTCTCCAGTCGAAGAAAAATGTTTATATTTTTCAATTTCTTGATTGCATTGTTTTTGCACACATGCCATTGCAATCATTTCATTTCTAAGATGTGATTTGAAAAATGTTAGAGATAGACCTATTCTCAAAGATTGCAAGTCAGATGCACTAGCAGGGTAACAAATAGATAAAAAAAAAATGAATCATCATGGACACTACTTATAGATTGACATATTTCCAAGCCTTCTTTTGCTAGAGCTATTTATAATTATACCATGCATGATTTTATAGATCATGTTTTGTTTTTTTGAAATAGGGAAAGGCAAGTGGTTTTGAAACATGTAGATGTCCAATATTAAGGGATATATAAGAAGGAAATGACTCATAGTGCTCACATGAAAGGTTCTAGTCATGGAACAAAATGTTATAGAAATACTTTCAATGAGGAAAATAGGAAGCTTGCTCAACTTTCTAGCCTACACCTGCATGAATTGAATACACTACCTACCCAATGTACCTCGATTGCATGGAACCACAAATCTTGTTTATGATGATCGGGATTGGGTCATTGAGAAGTTATCACTACTAACTGATATGGTACTTGGATGAGTGAAGGGTTGATTGAGACTCCAACCAAAAGGACACATATGATTTGTTGCTTCGATTCAAGATCCTGACATTGCAGGATTTCTTCTGACAGAATTCTTCAGGGACCCCAAGGAGGAGGAGAATGTTCCAACAGGGAAGAAGAATTGAGGAAGAAGAGGGAAAAGGGAGAGAACAACACACGATGTGAAGAAAAGGAACGACACACACGCAGAAGAGAGCACACATAACTTGTAAAAGGGAAGATAGATAACGTGGAAACACACAAAGATCAAACTGCATAGAAGAGAAGAGGTAAATTGCATGCATAAGTGAGTTGCTAACTCAAAAACAGATGGTGAAAATGAGAAACAGGATCTCATACACAGGAATTTGAACAACAACAAATGTCTGGGAAGTTTTCTGAAGAAAATAGAAAGCTTTCCCGAGAGTTGAATGGTCACCCTAGAGCAGAGAAGACCCATATCTAGATTGAAGCAACATAGGACCATGACTTGGTTCTTAATGGAAAGAAACGGAAATTGGTAAGGGGAGGTCATCGAGGGATTGTGTAGTAGAGAAGAGGCTCCCATATGAAGCATAAATCAATTTGGGAAGGTACCTGATAAACCCGTGGAGGTCCTAAGCTCATTGGGAAGAGGGTAAATTATGTTGTTGCCAACAAAGTGAAGGAGAGTAACCTTCTTGAATTATTCCTTGGCTTGATAGTCAACTGAGATAATCCCCTGGTGGTATCATGACCTGGCACGAGGGTGGCATGTTGTAGAAAGGAACAATGCAACATAACCTACGGTTGGGTGGAAAGGCATTTCCCCTTAGTCAATTGGTTGGTTGGAATCTTTACTGAACAAAAAAGTGATTTTGCTAGTTATGTCTATTGAATGCGTAATAATGATGATAGATTGTTTTTTGTTTATGTCGTGGCTCTGGTGAATGAATGAATGTTGAATTATTTATTAAAGTGGAATAAAAGAACCTTCCTAATTTCTAATCTTGTTAACAATGTATGAATGAATGAGAAAGGTCAATACAGGTCAGTATTCATGTAAATTGCCCAACCCTTGAATGGAAATCTTTGAAGATATAGAGTCTTCATTTGGGTGTTTGTCCCTGATTATTGGGGGAGTGATATGGTATCCTAAGGGAAGTGAGCTAAATCCATGTAAGGGAGAATGCAAGACCGTTAAGTCCTAGAAAATCCTTTAACCTTGTGATTTCCCCTGCTTTTGAATGGAAAACTTGCAAGATGCAAGGTCTTCATTTGAGCTTTTGGAAATAGATTACTCTTATTCGATTGCAGAGTGGTTTATGAACCCAAAGGAATCAAGTTAAACTCAAACAGGGAGAGTCTAGAAAGATTGTCGGATTTCTAAATCCTCGAAACCACCTTTAACCCGATTGATAACCCTTATTTGAACCTTGAGGAATGATAGTCGTCGATGTGGTGGAAAAGGCAGATCATGGTTGTTGGTTGGAGATCTAGATCTCGAGATAAATCCTATGAGAAGGCAAGGTCATCGGAAGAACCCAAGGTGCGAAGTCATAGGAGAATCCCAAGGGAAGATCCCAAGTAACTATGGGTCATTGATCTATCAAAGGTCAATCCGATGAGATCTGGGTCGATATGCTTGGACGCCTCATGAATAAGTCTATCAGAAAGTAGGTGGTTGGGAAGGTCTGGAAAGGGAACACGAAGGGTCTCCGATGGGGAAACTAGATGTCGAGAGCATACATGATTTTAGGGGATAAATTTCGCCAATGGGTTAATTTTCCATGGTTTTTCCTAAAAAAGGATTCGTCAATTTCCATTTTTTCTAAAAATGATTCGCCCAAATTCCATAGAATAAAATTATTTTACCTTAAAAATCACTAAAATTTTATAGAAACTATATAAAATCCTTAGAAATTTGAATATTTTTACAAAACTATCGCCAAAAATTTTACATTTTGCATATTAAGGACTAGTAAGATTAGTCCATGTTTTCGTACACTTTAATATATATTTACATCCTTAAAATCATCCACGGTTGAGAGCTCGAGGACAAGAGGACAATAAATCTATCGGAGAGGGTGTCGATGGGTTTAGAACTGTTGGATCTGGAATGATCCAATCCGATGAAGAAAACATAGACGAAGATAGACACCGCTTAAATATTGTGCAGTTATGGGATTTTGAGTGATCCTTGACCGTTAGGTGTGATGATCTGAGGACCGTTAAATATATCAAAAGAGCCTCATCGAGGGAGACTGATCAGAAAGTCTCGTGGTCACTTGGAGTAGGTGTGTTCCAATGGAGGAGGACCTCGAGTGGATAGTAACCATCGATTTGCAAGAGAGGTGTTTCAATATAACCACAGTCGTTAGATTGTGGAGGACCCCACTAATCAACATGACATAAGATGGACGGGTGAGGCATCAATCGTCGTGTATTTTGAGGCACCGATTTGACTGGGTTCATTGGTTTCATCAACCGAAGACCATTGGATCTATCAGAGTAGCTCCATCGAAAAGGTTCGATCGAGATGAAATCATAGGCAAGATATCCCGCTTTCTCGATGGGAAGAGAACCCGAGTTACTACCAACTATTGATCTAGTTGCGTAGAGTGAACCTCAACTATTTGATCGGGAACCTTCGTTTCCTAGTCTTTGTAACAGTGTTTTGATGCAGACCTGCCAAAGGTTGGGTGTTGAGTGAGTATATTTAACGCAATTAGATATTATGATAAGAGAAGTTCTCATGTATGCAACGATAAACAACATTTGAAAATTCATAACCAAGTTTTGAGAACAAGAGATAAAGGAAATCTAACATCCCACCAACCTAAATAAGTTTAGGAGGTAAGGTGTATTACATAAAATTACCTATTGCTCCACTTATTT
>ML820997.1:80618-93771 GCA_009831015.1 Picea engelmannii | reverse complement strand
GATATAAATTTATTAATATTATTAAATAATAATAAAATATTTATTGATTAAAAATATTTTATTAATTTAATTAAATTATAATTATTTTTAATTATTAGTATGTATATTATAAATATTGTATTGTGGTAGTGATGATGATTAAAAAATCTTTTGGTTGAAATGATTTAACAAAATTGATTAATATGAAATAAATATAAATATAATATCAACTTACAATAATTAAAAAAAAAAAATTATCAATAAATTTATAAATATGTTTTTTTTTTTTTTTCATTTGTTTTTTGGTCAAGATTTTGTCCTTTTTAGACATAAGAGATCATGGCAATGGTCCAAGACTCAAAAGTATTTGTCAAAAGTGGAAGTCTATCTTCTTGGGGACCATTAATACCTCATTTAAAGTGACTTGGTTTTGTTTGAATGATGCTGATAGTCAATCATTGTATGGACACTAGACAATAAGTTAGAACCAGTTTTGCCACCTATTCCTCTCATTGCTTTATAATAATTAAAACCAATATAAATTCATAACTTTATAAGTGAGAAGATGATGATTTTTTTTCTAAATACAAATTTTTATGAAACATAGTAACAATAATTTAATCATGTCAATTTCAATTTAAAAATAAATAAAAAAATTTACTCTATTTTCAATTTATATGTTCATTTAAAAAAAAAAAATCCTTTAAGTTTTAAAACTGCAAAGCTACTTTTGTTAATTATTAATCATACATAAAACTAAATAAATCACAAATCAAATGCGTTATCTAATAAATATACATGAAATAATATTTACATAAATAATATTATTTATGTGTAACATATTTTCATTTTAATTTATTTTTGCTTTACTCAGCAACCCCACATGGATCCTCCATGTGATATTTATAAGATCAGCAAATATCAGCATTTTTGGTAAGAAAACTTTGCAAGGAAATGTAAGAGATGTTTCTCAGCAGTGTAACAGTGTTGAAATTTAATAGTTATGGAGTATTTCCTAAATCAAACATTGTCAATATTTATTATAAACGTTAAAAAACAATTTTCAAAAATGGTTGCTAAAAATATGATTATATTTAGTAACTACATGAAGTATAAAATTTAAAAAACGTAATTACTAAATCCATTCTGAATCAATTCAATTTAATTTCAATCTAACATTAGAAAATCCCTGATCGAGATATTTTTCGTTTTTGTCTTCAAAATCTATTTTGTAACCTCGGAAGGTTGACCAAGAAGACAGACTCACGGCTGTGTGGGTGTTTTGCAGCTCACCCAACTACTTTCTGTGCCTTTCAATCAAGGATATATATGTATAGAATCGAATATTGAGAGAAGGGTCCCCTGACTAACCGCTGGGGTTCCCAAGCTCCCCGACCACCCATTTTTAGTAATTAACAGTTCACCGATTGATTGTAAAGAGATCAACGCTGATCTCTTGAAGTAGAGATATGAAGGACGTGATGCATTTTTATAAGCGTGTTTCAAGAAAAATTAAGACACCGAAGAAAGTAGAAGATGTGGGGTGGTCATTGGGTACGTTGTTCCGTGTAGGCATCTATCTGTTATTATTGTAAACTTCAAAATAAAAAATAAATAGCAGTGTCATACAACGTAATCTAAGAATACAAGCAATATAGGAACAACTTACATAACACCTGGATTGCTTGAAGGATAGACAACAAAGGTGGCTTGGCTCATTCTTCTTTATTATAATAATATAGTTTATAATGATATTCAAATGTTCTCTAAAGTCCTTTTGACTGATGGCCTATACAAAATATTGAATGTTATATCCCTTCATTGGGAGAGATAATAAGATGTTGTAAAAGATTTTTGGATAAGAATTCGGAGAGATAATAAGATGGTGTAATAGATTTTTGGATAAGAATGATGTGGAATTTTTGAAATGTTCAATGTCTAGAGTGAACATTTTATATTTTCTTTTGTTCTTGATAATATGTGAAATATTCACTTCAAAAGTTACACGTTTCAAAAACTCCACATAATTCTTAGAAAAAAAATGTGTAAAGGATAAATATACGGAATTAATCTTAATCAATAAACTATTGTAAAAGACCTCCTTCCTATGAAGCGCGTACACAGTGCGCCACGACAAGAATACTATGTCTATAAATGAACGAGTGTTGCAGTATTGTAAAGCACCACTTATTAATAATCAAATATATTTTTCTATTAAATTATGGTTGTTGTTTTCGAATGGTATTGCAGCTTGTTTGAATCTGGGCAGTATTCATAACTACATAAAAGTAGTTGATATAAAGTTGGTTGATATAGATAGATTTGAAGAATATGTATACTATTCAATAACTAACACAACTGCATAAAAGTGTGATATAAGTCTATCAGTTATAAGTCATACTTTCGTATTTACCCGGCATACAATTTCAAGTGGAAAACATGGCCACAACTTCAAGTGGAAAACATGGCCAAAGGAAGGAGACAAAGCATTTACAAGAACACTAATCTCAAGTGGAACTTGAAAATCTGACGCAGCATTACATGGCATTTGACAACCCGAGACGACAATACGGCGGATTTTAACCCCAGGTGACATTTGACAACCCAAAGCAGGTTACAATAATTTGTTACTTTACAGTGATATTAGTTTCAAGTATGCAACCAATATAAATGATCAAGTTGAAAAATTTTGTTCAACAATTTAATAGGTACTCACCAATGATCCTTTAATTCATGCATGGCCTTTGTCATATAATAGTCTGGATTCAGTGATTCTTAATATGCATCTATTAAATATAGAAAGAAATAGATAGATGTAAACGTTATTATCATGTATCAATCTTAACTTAGTTCTCAGTTTTAAGTTTTGCTGATTTTTTTTATCAGTGTTTAATGTCCAAACTCAGTTTTTATGACAGTCATATAAATTCAGCATGTAAACAAAAATTCAGAACTGAAACATGAAGATTTTGAACAACATTTAATGTAGAAAATAAAATATATTAGCAACACAATATTTAGAAAATTTTGCATATGGATTTTTCGTTTAACAGTGACCTTGGAAAAACCCACAAGGGGAAAACCAGTAAGAGGGAGATTTTTATTATTCAGAGCTTCAGAGAAAAAATATTTTACAATAGATTCATCTTCAGAAAATTACACAAACTTATCTCAGAATTTCTTCAGTAAAACTCTTTCTAAGCAACCCCAAAATTGCTCCTCCATTTCTGTGCCAGAAATCCATACAAGTGTACTACTGTCACAACATTAATTGTTGTACTGACTGTCTTGAAATCTGTGCCTTTTTTTCTGAGTTGGCTGTATGAAAATTGTAGCAGAATCAACACCTTGAAATTTGTGCCTTTCACCTCGAAAACCGTGCCCAGAAAATTGAACTGTACACCCCTCGATTTTTGTGCCAAAACTGTACGGACTGTACGAAAATATACCCATAAATTTTGTGAGCATTTGCCTTGATTTCTATGCAAGTAAAAACTTTTGTGGTAGCCTTAGAATGTGTGCCAAACTCCTCAAAACTCTTGTTGATATCCTCCTCGATTTATGTGCATATAAATGAATGGTACAACCTCTAGAAATCTGTAATGTATTGCCTCTAACTGTTGTTGTACTCTTACCTCAATTTTTGTGCTAGGAAACTGCCTTGGAATGCATGCCTTATCCCTGCAAATGGCCTCTTTCCTCAAGCTCGACCTCCTCTCTTCTTGCTCTCTCAAAAAATGAGTAACAACCCTAGAATGGGTGCTCCCTCCTACCCTAGTCRACCTCATGAAGTTAGGTGAAGAGTCTCTTAATCCAACGATGAAGATTCGAATAGATGAGTGGATGAGATTGGGTGCCCATTCACTCACCCCCTCACTTAAGTSGTAAAGTCACCTTTTAATTTATCTCTCACAAATTAAATGACTAGGGTCCACATTAGGCACTTTCTCACCCCTAGGTGCCTAGGTGATGAGAAACATTTGCCTAGATCATTTTTAATTATTTTAACAGTTAATACAATATGTATATGTGTTTAATCACATGTAAAGCACATGTAAAGGAAGATAGAAAAATACTCATACTTAATATGTAGGAAAGACTATACTAAAGACCTACATTCAACATGTTTTTGTAAACTAATATTTGCTCTCCTTTCTCAAAATAAAAAATAAAATCCCAGGAGATTGTTTTGATGAACCTCAAACACCAACTTAATGTCATTCTTAAATCCAACCCCACCTTGAAGGGGCCTTTATTGTGTTATTTCAATAGCTACCATTTCACCTGCATCCAAAGAGATTCAAAGTACATGATATTATTCATTATTTCGAAATGAATATATGCACAAAGGCTTTAATATGAAAATCGGAAATGACAATTCATTGAAGGTGTAAGGAAAGTGTCAATTCTACAGTATTATAGATTGCTATAACATACTAAATCATTTTCATGGGCATCAGAGAAGTTATTGGTAGACATCATAAATTCTTAACATAAAAACCATCTAGCTCTATGGGTTTGGGAGTGCCACCACTATCTAGGCTACCTCCTTTGGGATCGGGAGTGCCACCAGTGTCTAGGCTACTTGCTTCCCAAGAAACTGTTGAAAGAATTAATTCAGAAATAAAACTTGGAATATAATAACCATAAACAAACTAACTAATGCCTATGGTATAACACACACATTAAAGAAACAAGAAATGTGAAAGTACAAGTACAAGAGGGTTTTCTTAGTTTGATTGCCTAATGAGATCTTTGTTTTTTCATTAATGCCTAAAAGCTCACACCAAGAATGGCTAAGAATGGCTAGTGCCATAGTTTAAATCTAAGGTAAAAAAAAATGCATACATGGCTTGGAGGAAGACTTAGAATTGTAATGGAAAACTCTCTATAAATCTGAAAATGAAGGAGCTCCATAACCACATGCACCCCGAAGATGTATAAAAGAAAAACCCTAATTCCAAAGAATGCAAAATACAGGTAGAAGAAAGAGGAATTAATTTATTATAGTGTTTTTGGTGAGCAATAATATTACCCATGGTGTTGAGCGTGTCAAAATTGTTGTAGAAGGTCTAAGAGATCGACTTCCATCCATCATTAGAGTCACAAGTTATTGGTATATTTGACTTGTGGGCTGTTGGGTATACTCTTGGAAGGTTGTTGTTCCCATAGTTAAAAAAAAAAAAAAAAAACTAGAAAAAATTAGGGTTTTTTCATTTCATGGCTCAAACCCTCTTATCTATGTTAGAAAAAATGTTGTTCCCATGGTTAAAAAACAAAAAAGACTAAAAAAATAAGGGCCTTTTCATTTCATGGCTCAAACCCTCTTATCTATGTTAGCAAAAAATTCTTTCAAATCATTGGAATCAACAGTAATCATGATGATGTGATTTTGAGTGATGGGCGGACAAAAAACTGGGGATTGATTGATGGGTTTTATTTATTTTCAGGCAGGTTTACATGGCCAAGGAGATTGAGATGGGGGAATTGTTGTCTTGAAGAAAATTCGTATGGACAACGAAAGAGAAGGGGTATGCATTTCGGGTTATCTCTAATATTTTTCGAGATACACGTGTGTGTTACTTGGTTATAGGGTTAAAAAATGTCCATGTTTGGTCTTTGATTAAATTTTTGGATGTATGTGGTGGTGTCACTGTTGTGTTCTGATATGTTATCCTTTGAATATTTTTCCCATGGGTTCTGTGTAATGTTTTCATTTTAGATTAATTGGTATCTTTATGTTAATATTAACACAGTTCCCTATAACTGCAATTCAAGAAATCAAGATTTTGAAGAAGTTGCATCATGAAAATGTTATCAAGTTAAAGGAGATAATGACCTCTCCAAGTTATATTCTTTTGTTTTTTCGAGTAATTGTAGGAGTTTGTGATTTTTTATCTTCATTTTGCGATTCCTTTGTGGCTTGTTTTTGGCGAATTCATTGTTTAGAAAGAATTTTCTTTTGTTTCTATACAGGTCCCGAGAAAGATGGACAAGGGAAATCAAGTATATCATATGTGAGTTCTCTACTTTGTTGTTTTAATCTGTTTCTATTACTAATACTAATGTGAATTTAGATCATTGCAAATTGCAGAGGAACAAGCACTCAATTTGAAAGGTTGACTCACCTAACTATTTGAAATGCTTCATCTCGACTGCCTCTCGATCCATACGGATTCAATCATAATAATTGTAGGCCATGAAAGCACTTCCCCATCGATCTGGGTCATTGGTTCAAGTTCGAGAGCCAAAAATATTTTCGCGGGGAGATTTTAGTTAGAGCAACTTTCTTCGCATTTCCCTAATGACACTCTTTACACCACTTATAAGCATCTAAGGAGAGTAATCAATCTATTGATCTTCTGGAAGATCTCTCCAAGTGTGTCTCATTAAACAAATGAACACTGCCTCATGAAACAATGGAATAAGGAGATTAATCAATCGAGACAATCATGAGAAGTAAGGCACTTGTGCATTTCGTGTAGCCAAGTCTCATGTCTCATTATCAAGGCCTTCTCTGCAAAATAGCAATTGAATTCGAAACTTTGGAAACAACATCAATGAGGTAAATCTATGAACACATTTGATCTTGTAATTGTTCTTTGTCCTCTATGCATTTTTTATTAGGAAGCTTTTCATGTTTCTATTAGAATCTGACTCGTGCATTCTTCATTATGAATATTTCGACTAATGCAAACCATAAGTTATTATATTTGTAATCTGATTCGACTAATGCTGCTCAAACCATAAGTTATTATATTTGCAATCTAATTTTTAGTGCCTTTCAAACCACATAATAGTTGTGTGTTTGTTAATGTTACTTCAATAGTTATTGCCACGTACCCTTTTCTGAAGAAGCTTTGATATTTCATAATAGAATGCATGCTTGTTAATGCTATGCTACTTCAATACCAGGTAGCCTTGTCCGAAGAAGCTATGATATTTCATAATAACATGTATGAATGGGATCCTTATTATTTTGGTCTTAATAGGGACTCACACCACTAATTAAAAAATCATTATAAAAACATCATATGAATATGACTTCACCACAACATTAATGCACCCCTGCATAATATAAAATAAAATTAGTCCAATCCTTTATTATTTTGTAGCATGTGAATGACTGCACCACAACATTAACTTGCCTCTGCATAATATATTTAGTAAAATTAGAAATTAATCCAATTCAATTTTCAATGACTCAAGACACATACTTAATCCAATTCGATTTTCAGTGACTTGCAAACCACATGATAACTGAGTGTTTGTTAATGCTACATCAACGAGTATTTTCTACCACGTAGCCTTGTTTTAGTGGAGGCAGTTCAAAATTATGGGTTCATAAAGACTAATTTATTTGCACTTGATACTTCTATGTACAATTGTGCCATGCATGGTGGTGGAAATTCTGACATTTTGTATAATCTCTCGAGGTGTCAGTGCTTGATGTTTTTTTGCACACTTGTGTCATGCATGGTAGTACCAATAGTTGTGGTAGTGGTACACCCTCATTCATCTTGTACGAGATAATTGCTGGAATTGTTCTATGCGTGGGTTTTAAGACCCAAGGTTCGGTTTATCTAAGACCAACAAAACCCACCAGACACCATCCCTTTCAACATTGCTTGCTTGCGTAGATGAAGTCTCACTCGAGGTATCTATGGGGACTACAAGAATGGGGCTTCTGCATTAGTAAGGGGATGAGAGGAAAAAAATTGGTTTATTCTTCCTTATGATGTTGTGTGCATAACTTTGTTCTGTTTAGTTATTATCTTACTCATGATTCAGATTCTCATACTTATCATATTCTAGATTACTGTATAGATTTTTTATTGTCACAGTCATGAATCATTGCACCATACTTAACTATCATATGAAACTATTCTACGATGAATGCAAATAATATTCATAATCAAACATAGAAAAACATATGACACATGATTCTGTAACATATCTTTATCATTTCTTTATTCCTCCTTCACAACCATTGATTGCTACATTCAAGGACTTTGGAACTCAATATCAATCGACAATTACCAAACTATAACATAACATAATCTATCATAACCAAACTTCATCAGAATAATACCTAGCTGAACCAACCCCTAATCTCCCAACCCATTACATATTTATATCAAAATCTAGGGCTAAAAACCCTAATCTATTCATCCCAAAAATATCCCATTACAATGCATGGCCAACTCAGTTAACTGTCTATTCGACGTGTTTCTTTTGCTTTTCATCCTTCATGTTGATTTTATGCTATTCTTCTATTTATGGAATGTCAGGCTGTCATTGTCTTGTTATGCTTTATTTCATTTCTTTATTCTCCTGGCTTTATTCTTCAAGCTGTGCATTGTCTTCCTTCTGTGCACTTTCCTCCTTCTACGCACTTTCCTGCTAGATGCGCCTTAGCTTTGCACTCTTTAGCTTTCCTTCTTCTTCCATGCACTTTTCATATACTTAGTATTTTTCTTCAAAATTTTATCAAAACTACAAAAAATGTTTTTAAGACTGCCTGTCCAACATGCTCCCAACACTTACCTATGGCTCGTCCCAAGCCATTCAGGCCTACTTCTTGCTATTCCATGCCGAAATGAAATTTTTAGAGGCCGCATTTTCCCCCTCTACCTCTTTGATGATTTCTCCCTTTGTTGTTGTTATCTCCTTTGCTCCTTACATGATCAAGTTTGTAAGTTTGTCTTTTGCTTCCATCACTACTTGCTTGAACCTACCCTACACTATATCCAACTCTCCAATTACCCACACTTCCTCTTCTTGCAGTGGTCTCAGTCTCTGTTGTAGGATCTTTTGTTGATCCCTCATTTTCTCCACTTCTACCTATGTCTGTCATTGATTCATAATGGCTAACATACGCGCTACTAGTGGTAGTGTAGCCACCCTTTCTGGTGCTCGTTGTTCATGTTCTTGCGCTTCCCTTAGCTTTGCCTCTACGACCTTCATCTTTGGGTCTTCAATCAATTCTATCCACACCTACATGTTCTTGTCACAAAGTTTTGTGCATTCTCCCTCAATCTTCTTGATGTTTGCAACTGTTGTGGTTGTCATTCTCTTTCTACCTTCGCACACCTCTGGTGGCGATCCTGGCATGCTCCTTAGATTTAAATATTCTATCTGTGATCAGAATCCCTTAATTACTTCACCGATCTTCTGCAGTTGTTCCTCCAAAGTTGCTTCGACTACTAGCGAAACTTCTAGAATTGCTTTATACAACTTTTGTACTGTTGCTTGGGTCTTCTTTGCCATGCTCCTGGCTTCACCCTTTTTCTTGAAAGCGTTTCTGGCCTTCTTGTCATGTTCCTTATGCTTCTTTGCAATAATCCTTAGAGATTCCTCCTTCTCCCTCTTAAAGGCCTCTTCCCACCTCGTGTTGGCCTAAGTCCAGACGACGACATTGGGGGTCGTGTTTCCCATGGAAAAAACATCCCTTCTACTGGGAGAAACAATTATGTTAAACCTTCTCTTCCTGTAATCATCTTCTCTGTCAATAATTCACTGAGGTTTCGTGAGCCCGATACCATCCTCCTCTTCACCTGCACCCCTTGGTAAATCCTTCATTTTCAGTTTGGATGTCGTATATGAAGCCATTTTCCGGGAGAAGATGCCTGGAACATTTACTGTCATGAAGCGTTCATAACCCCCAAACCTTTTACTGAGTCTATTGAAATCTACATGCAAATTTATGTTGGAAGTGATGAGAGCCCTTGTATCTGATACACTCTCAATGCATGAGTATTTTTCCCTATCCAACTCCAGAAATGGTTGTTCATCGGTAAATGCATGATCCACAAACTTGAGGTTGACAATATTCCCAAGCATATATCCTTCCCTAATCATCCCAGGGGGGACAAATGGTACTTCTAGTAGATCTTTCTCCATTCGTCTTGGGTGACAGGTTCCTGAACTGACACTGTGTGTGTTCTCTGGAAGGTATAGGTCGACTATGTTCTCCAGTTCCTCCTAGTTCTCTCTTATTAGATCTCATTGATATGCAATAATTATTTACACTTAACGATCTTCTTATGGTTTTTTGCTTTCGTGCCGACCATACCTGTCTCATCCTGCCTTAAATAAATTTTCCAATCCACCACCGTGGTTACTGAGTTGTTCCATAATTCCATCTTGATTACAAGATCCATCATGTGATTTATCCCTCGTACTGTCGATCCGTTGTGATCTCCGATGAATTTTCCCGTTAAACACTTATACGACGTTTTTATGACCTGTCACTCCCGTTGTGTAACCGTCATTTCCATGATTTAATTATTTTAACGGTCTTGTCATTTCCAAGCTGTGCATTGGTTTATTGTTGTTTTATCTTGTACACATTGCAATATGTCTCGTCTGTGTCTCATCTCCTAGTTTGGCGCAGTGTTATGATGATGTATGGTGACCATTCGTTTTGCGCATGTTCTTATGCCTTGGTACTTGAACGTTCTTTTTTCTTTTCCCTATATCTACTTTTTATTTGTTTTTCCTTCTTTTTCTTGCCTACTATGATACAACTACTATAATATATGCGTTCTAGCGCAACCCAACTTACTGCACAGCCTGTCAGCTGTCTCTATAGAGTTTCAGTCGACTTCCATTCACCATTCCTTCCAGGTTTCCAACTGCGCAACACCTGTCTTTTTTAGTTGTTGAATCACTTAAGGTCCTAACCAGTGCATTCAAAAATTTCCTAGATGCTACATGTACTTGCTGTCATAGAGTAATACCAAATATTCGGCTTGAAATTTATTCTATTTAATGTGTCGATCATGCCAGTCCTTCTCTCTAGATTTCTGAACCTGTTGATGGAATCCTACGACAAAACGATCCTCCTCAAGTTGTATTAACTATTCCAACCTCTCCTCTATGGCGCCCATGTATGATAGATATGTGATTGTTGGAATGCACAAGCTAGGAAGAATAAAATCCATTGGCATTACCGCTTCTTGCCCAAAGACCAATCTGAAAGGTGTATGTCCTGTCAAATTTTTACTTATAGTACCGTAAGCCCATAATATTGCAGGCACTCTTAAGTTTCAATCATCTCTCCCTACATTCCAAATATTTGTCAAGTCATTCTCAAAGATCTTATTAAAAGTTTCCATGGTTCCATTGGCCTCAGGGTGATATGGGGTACTCTTTTGGTGATGAATTTGGAACTCCTCAGTCAATGTTGCAATTGTTTTTTTTAGAATGTTGATTATTGCAAATTCATGAGACATTCTTCAGGTATTATCCCCAGAGCAGTTAGTTGGGTCGACCTGTGCCTTATCCCTATCTTCTCCCCAATGGACTGAGCTGGGTTGACCTGAGACTGGTCTTCTCCTCAATTGTGCTGGTTTGGGTTGACTTGAGACTGGTCTTCTTCCGAGGTGTATGGGTTGGGTTGATCTGTGGGGACCCCTCTGATCTTATCTCCATATCGATATGGGTTGAATGCTCCACTGAGACCAAGTTGAGCATGACACTTGTTAGAGGAGTGGCAAGTTGTCCTGGGAGGGCACCCAACATCCCATGGGAGCAGACCCTGTGGACATGTCACTTGGGAGTTGACCAAGTGGACACGTCATGAGGGAGCAACCCTTGAAAATGATGATGACTTTCTCCAGTGGGTCGTATACCCTAGAAGAGATGAGGACATCCACACTGGGTGCATCCATGTGTGACATATTGATGCAACCTTTCACTATGATGACCGGAGACAAGAAGAATCCCAACGTCTTGTGTAGATGACCCATCAGAAGCCCAACGTCTTGTGTAGATGACCCACAAGAAGCCCAACGTCTTGTGTAGAAGACCTAATATTCTAAATTCGGCCTAGATGAAGAGACACCTTTTGGAAAGGAAAAAATTATCATTGGACTTGTATAAATAGAGAGAACTGTCTCTCATTTTGTCATAACACACTTGGATCACTTTATTTCTCTTGTGTAGCGCTAGCCTATTGGGATCCTAGTGCATTTATTCTTGGTGATTGGATTTTCTCTTGGACTATATATTATCTGGTGAAAGGTTGTTGTTGGGTTTTTCTCCCTTGTGAAGAAGGGTTTCCTAGGATATCTCTTGTGTATTTTGTGCATGGTTATCTTCTTGTGATCTTGGATAATTGAATGATGTAATTAATGCTTATGGTTTATCCTTCATGATGCTTATGCTATGAAAAATTGAATAGAATGTTAACAAGTTGATCAAGCATAAAAATTCAACATGGTATCAGAGCAGTGTTCCTAAAATAGCCATTGCACAAGCTTCTCCAACACCTTTCCAAGCTAGTCGTCACCTTCTTGCTGCAACTACAAAAATGGCCCTTACCCTTTTTCCTTTTCAAGCTAGTTTTATCACTTTACCTTGAGAAATCTTCACAGATAGGTATGTCCTAGTCCAACACATCACCTCTAACTTTCATATTGAAATTGAAGAAGTTTGGATTTTTGGCCCTAGTGTTTCTAGGGTTTTTGCAGATTTTAGATTCTAGGGTTTTTGAAATCATGGTGGGAAACATTCCTGTGGAATATAAGATTGATGGAGCCTCTAAATTCAACTCCTGGAAATAAATACTACTCATCACTCTAGAAGAGAGTGACCTAATGAAATTTGTGGAGGAATTTGTACCAAAACCAGCAGATGCGTCAGATAAAAAATCAGTGGAAGAAAAATGACGCCAAGACTAGAAAGATAAATATTTACTCTATGAAAGATCATATTATTCCACAAATATCCTCAATTAAGACAACCAAATATATGTTTGATGCTTTGAAGACGTTGTTTGAATGTAAGAACACCAATAGAGCCATTTCCTTGAAGCACTAGCTTCAAAATATTAAAATGACCAAAGCAGATATAACTGCCACCTTCTTCATGAAAATTGTTGAGATTAGAGATCAATTAGGAACCATTGGAGAAATAATCTTGGACAAAGAGCTTGTAATGATAACCCTCAATGGTCTTCCAAATAATTTGGATCCATTCATTCAGAGTATCAGTGGACGATCCAAATTTCTCGAGTTTGATCGATTATGGGCAGATTGCACTCAGGACAAGACAAGACTTGCAGTGAGAGGTGCACATAGTTCCCATCATGATGAAATCCATGCACTTGTCTCTCATGAAAGGAAAATAAGAGGAATAGGAAAAGGTACACAAATATTTCAGAGGAAAC
>ML820997.1:64113-77279 GCA_009831015.1 Picea engelmannii | reverse complement strand
TTATTAATATAGTGGACCTAGTCCACCTTACATTGAATGACCACATTCTCATATATTAAATGACTTCCACTAATAACACATAACTACATTCCCATTGGGTACCTCCCTAGGTACCCCATATTACCTCCCTAGGTATACTACATGGAACCACTTCCCTTCAACTAGACACATGGATTCCACTTCATTTGAGTGATGTATTGTTTGTACCGGGGATGAGAAGGAACCTTGTCTCTATTTCATCCTTAGAGGACAAAGGCTACAAGGTTTCCTTCTCCAATGTAATTGGTGTTCGAGAAGACAACTTGTACAAATTGACATTTCATCCAGTTCATGCACTTGTACATGATTTTATCAGTGTGAGTGAGACTTGACACATAAGAATTGCTCACTTACATTAAAGAGCTCTTCCCTCTCTAGGGAAGATGGTGACTAGACTTCCACCACTTCGTGTTGAACATGATGGTGTTTGTAGAGGCTATTCTCTTGGCAAGAATGCCAAGGGGACGTTTTCCAATAGTGACAACAGATCCAAAGGAATCTTGTATCTAATACATTCAGATTTGTGTGGACCTATGAAAATTGCTTCCTTGAGTGGATACGTATATTATGTGATTTTCATTGATGATTACTCAAGGAAGACATGGATTTTCTTCTTGCAATCCAAGGATTCAGAAGAAGTACTTGACATATTCCAAGAATTTAAAGCTCAGATTGAGAACCTGATCGAAAGGAAGATAAATACCTTGACATCTGATAATTGAGGAGAATATACCTCCAAGTGTTTCATTGATTTCTTGCATTGAGGTAGGGATCAAGAGGGACTACACTATTCCTTACAACCCTCATCAAATGGAGTTGCATAAAGGAAGAATAGGTCTATTGTGGAAGAAACCAAGGAAATGATCCATGATTAGAGTTTACTGATGTTTCTTTGGGTAGAAGCATCCATGAGTGCAGTATATGTGTAGAACAAAAGTCCTCACAATATTTTGAAGAACATGACTCTCGAAGAGGCCTTCACTGGACTCAAGCCCGAAGTAGGACACTTCAGGATATTTGGGTGTCCAGTATACATTCACGTACCCAAGGAGAAAATATCAAAACTAGAACCCTCTGGAAAGAAGGGAACTTTTGTTGGGTACAATGAATCATCGAAGGCATATTGGATCTACATCATAGGTCAGAGACAGATCAAAGTGAGTYGAGATGTTTCCTTTAAGGAGGAAGTTACCTTCAAAAAAAAGAGAAGGTCTCACATAGAGACTGAAAGTGAGAAAGAGGAAGAGATGGTGTCTTCCCACCTCACACTACATCAGTACAAAGAGAGTCAGACAAGCCAGTAGAKATTATTGAGCATGTTGATCTTGTTGATCCTATTGAGCTAGTACATCCTAATGATGTTCCTAGAGAAAKTATAGTGGGTCAAAAAATACCWGTCTGGGCTTGTCATACTTTGCAGGAGGCAGAGGGACATGCAACTCCTCGTGGTACTTTCAAAGAAAGTAAGAGACCCTAGAGATTCTTGAGTTATATATTACCCATGAGCCACATCATTGATTATGAGCCCTCYAGTTATGAGGAGKCATCTAGTTAGCTAGTATGTAAGGATACCATGATGGAGGAGTATCAGTCCATCTTGAAGAATGATGTGTGGGACATTGTTCCAAGACCCAAAGAGAAGTTTGTTGTGACTTCCGAGTCAATTTATAAGATAAAACATGTAGCTGACAGAAGCATTGAGAAACACAAAGAAAGATTTGTGGCTAGAGGATTCTCTCAGGTGGAGGGAATAGATTGTGAGGAGACTTTTACTCATGTTGCTCAATATACCTCCATTCGAATGATTATTGCACTTGCTTCAGCCTTGGTTTGGAGACTACATCATATGGACGTGAATACATCCTTTCTCAATGGCAAGATAGGGGAGAGGTATATATCGAGCAGCCAGATGGCTTTGTGATCCATGGGAAGGAGTCCCATGTGTGCAGGTTGAAGAAAGCTCTATATGGACTCAAGCAGGCCCCTCATGCTTGGTATGCGAGGATTGATGGATATCTTATGAATTTGGGTTTCAGCGAGAGTGTTTTTTATGCCAACCTGTACTATAAAGTTGACAATGGTGAATCCCTAATTATGATCATGTACGTTGATGACTTATTCCTCATGAGAGCAGAGCATCTCATTACTTGGTGCAAGAATGAGTTGGATTCTGAATTCTAGATGAAGGATCTTGGATTGATGTAATAATTCTTGGGACTTGAAGTATGGCAGAGAACTGATGATGTCTTCCTAAGTCAAGGGATGTACACAGTTAAGATCTTGAGGATATTTGGCTTGATAGACTGTAATTCCATGACCACACCGATGGTGGTGAATATGAAGAAATTGAGTGAGTCTTCTTCTGATTCAGAATTGAT
The DNA here is from genome assembly GCA_009831015.1 of Picea engelmannii. Taxonomy (NCBI): domain Eukaryota; kingdom Viridiplantae; phylum Streptophyta; class Pinopsida; order Pinales; family Pinaceae; genus Picea; species Picea engelmannii. The sequence continues at coordinate 74,862 of ML820997.1, read as the reverse complement.
TGATCTGACTATGTATCAACAACTGATTGGATCACTAATGTATTTGGTTAATAACATACCTGATATTTTCTATGCAATGAATGCACTTATCAAGTTCATGAGTCGTCCGAGACAAATACATTGGGTGACTGTGAAGCATGTGTTGAGATACTTACGAGGCACAGTTGGATATGGCCTCATATATGCTTCTAGTATCGACATGATATTGTAGGTATATGCCTATTTAGATTAGGCAGGAAGAACAATTGATAAAAAGATCACCTCTGGATGTTGCTTCATCCTAGGATCTGCCATGGTTTCCTGGTGCAACAAAAAGAAAACTTATGTGGCCCTGAGTACCACAGAAGCCAAGTACATTGCAGTATGTATGGCAGTACACGAAGAAGTGTGGATTCACAAGCTCCTTGCAAGATTGTTTGGTTAGATGTTGGATCCCACCATAATACATTGTGACAACCAGATCTATGTGAAGCTCTCATATAATCCAGTATATCATGAGAATACCAAACATGTTGAGATCAAATATCACTATATTTGTGATATTGTGCAGAGGAAGGAAGTTCGAGTGGAATACCTCCCTACTGATGAGTAGATCACATATATTCTCACCAAGCCCCTTTCCAGGTATAAGTTTGTGTAGTTTCGTGATAAACTTGGCATTATAGAGAATGTCCCTCTTGATGAGAAGGAGTGTTGATGATTGCATCTTTGCGTGACATTCTTCAGGTCTTCTCCCTAGAGAAATGTGTTGGGTCAAACCATGCCTTCTCCCTATCTTCTTCCTGATGGAATGAGTTGGGTTGACCTGAGACTGGTCTTCTCCTCAATTGTGTTGGGCTGGGTTGACCTGAGACAGGTCTTCTCTTAAGGTGGATGGGTTGGGTTGATCTGCAGGGACCTCCCTGTTCTTCTCCCCATATAAAGGTGGGTTGAATGCTCCTCTAAGACTCAGTTGAGCATGGCACTTGTCATAGGAGTGGAAAGTTATCCTGGGAGGGCACCCAATGTCCCATGGGAAAAGACCATGTGGACATATCACTTGGGAGTTGACCAAGTGGACCCATCATGAGGGAGGAATCCTTGAATACAATGATGACTTCCTCTAGTGGGTCGTAGCCCTTAGAAGAGATGAGGACATCGACACTAGGTGCAGCCATGTGTGACATATTGATGTAGCCTTTCACTATGATGACCAGAGACAAGAAGAATCCCAATGTATTATGTAGAATACCCACCAGAAGCCCAATGTCTTGTGTAGAAGACCTAATCTTCTAAAGTCGGCCTGGATGAAGAGACACCTTTTGGAAAGGAAAAATTTCTCATTGGACTTGTATAAATAGAGATAAATCTCTCTCATTTTTTCATGACACACTTGTATCACTTTCTCTCTCTTGTGTACCACTAGCCTCTTGGGATTCTAGTGCACTTCTTCTTGGTGATTGGATTTTCTCTTGGACTATATATTATCTAGTGAAAGGTTGTTGTTGGGTTTTTCTCCCTTGTGAAGAAGGGTTTCCCATGATATCTCTTGTGTATTGTGTGCATGGTTATCTTCTTGTGATCTTGGATAGTGTATGATGCAATTAATTCTTAGGGTTTATGCTTCATGATGTTTATGCTATGAAAAATTGAATAGAAAGTTAACAAGTTGATCAAGCATAAAAATTCAACATAGAAAGTGTGTCCCTTGATCACTGAGTAATATGCCCAGACATATAAACCTTGTGACTGCATTTTCGAACAAAAACCGTGCAACAATTTCCATTGTATAATCTGTAACTGGGGATGCTTCTGCCCATCTTGTCAAATACTCTCTTGCAGTAATGATGTACCTTTCCCATGATCTTCTTTCTTGTGGTTTAATTGGCCCCGCAAAGTCTATGGCCCATTTCTCAAATGATTGCAATGTAACATGTGGATTCAAAGGCATTTTATACCTCCTAGATGGCTTTCCCACTCGTTGGCCTACATCGCATGACTGACAATATTCATTTGTATCCTTGTTAAGTTTTGGCTACCACAACCCTTCTCACAAAATATTATGTACAATTTCTCTCCCTATGTAATGTCCTCTAACAATTCCATCATGTGCTTCTTCAAGTATTACTAAAATTTCTTTCTCTATCACACAACTTATCAGTATTCCATCTGCATCCATCTTGTATAAATTCCCTACAATCAACTAATAATTTGTTGCTTTCACTACCGATTATATATTTTGTGCTACAATCATCTCAGATGGATCCATGGATGGGTTTAAAAACTGTATGATGTCCTAAAAATAATCATCCACCATCCTTATTGTAAATAAATGCGCATCTGGGAAGCTATCATCTAAATTTCCTGCATCTTCCCCTGACAATATGAGTGATATATCATCTATTCCTGCATTCGGCTTCCCTGGTTTCACTGTGACTTCAAAATCACATTCCTGAAATAATAAGAGCCACTTCCATATTCTCCCCCCCAACACTGACTTGTTGACTAAGTATTTTAATGCAGAATGGTCTGTGTACATCTTAAAGTGAGACCCCAATAGATAATTTCTGAATTTATGTAGTGCATAGACCATGGCCAATCCTTATGTTTATGTGGTTGTATAGTTATTCTATGTTATTGACAACTTCCTAATTGAAAAATCAATTGGGTGATCCATGTCTCCTTCTGCTAATTGGATAGTACTGCTTCCAATGCTATGGATGATGCATCCACATGTACATGAAACTCCTTGTTCCAATCTAGAAAAATTAAAATTGACGCGCTCACCAACTTTTGTTTTAGGGTGTCCAACCCCCTCTGAGAGTGTTCATTCCATTGAAAATTCACTTCCTTCTTTAGTAACTTCTCCATTGGTGTTGTGATTTGCACATATCCCTTGATAAATTTCCTATAATAACCTGTATGACCCAATGTCGCCCTTATTTTTCTGACTGATATAGGTGGTTCTAACTCCAAAATGACTACGATCTTAGATGGATCTACTAATGGCCCTTGTTTTCAAACTACATGTCCCATTGAAATTCCAAATGGTGCGCAAAAAATGCACTTCTTCAAGTTCAACAAAATATGACACTTCCTGCATCGATCTAACATAAATCTAAGAAATTCTATATGATCCTTTAGTAGACTGAACATCGTCCAATCATCCAAGTAAACTTCTAGGAACTTATGGATGAACTCCTTGAATGCTGCAACCACTACCCTAGAAAACACCACAAGGGCATTCTTCAATCCAAAGGGAATAACCGTGTACTAATAACCTCCCCATTCTGTTGAAAAAGTGGTCTTTTGTCAATCCTCTTGCAGAATTCTTATCTGATGGTACCCAAAGAATCCATCTGTAAAATAGTAAGTTTATTGGCCTCCTACATTATCTAGTACCTCATCCGTGAATGGTGTTGGAAATGGGTCATGTAAGCATGCACCATTTAACTTACTTAGATCTACATAGATCATGATTCCTCATGTATTCTTGTCCTACACCACCATCATACTGATCCACTCATATTCTTCTATCGGTTTGATGATTCTTATGTCCAACATCCTATCTATTTTATATTTTACCTTCTCCTTATACCTCATATTTATCTTGTAAGGCCTCTAGAAAACTAGATTATCTCTTGGTTTCAGTGGGATCTTCATCTCTCCTAAGTCTCCTTCTATTATCTTCATCTATGAAAAATTTGTTGGAAATAGGTCATGGTATTCTCGCAATAATTTTGCAATCTTCTCAACTGTCTCCTCACTCCAATAGTTCCTTATCTGCACAAACTTGGGATTCTCTGTCATCTAGAGTTTTACCTTCCATGTATTTATAGGTTGTGTATTTGTGGTGGATTCGATCTCTAACCCTTCTATGGATTGTTCTCCTTCTGTCTTTGGTATTTGTACATTCCTAGGATCCTCTTCATCATACTCTTCCTTTGCTACATTATAGCACTTTAGTAGCTCATAGATAGTCATTTGGCTCTATGCTCATTGCATATTGGTATCACCTCCATCGTCTCTTCTTCTGAGAAGATATTTGTTCAAATCTCTTGTGCATTGCATCTATGGATGGAGATTCATGTTCAAATATACACGTGATTTTTAACCTCTGGATTAGTTCTTCCCATCTTGTTGTCTCCCTCTACATTTCCAACTCCAAATACTAGTTCTTTGGAATTGTGTCCAGTATGTGTATAAATCTTTGTGTCCACTCTGTCTCTGGTACTAAACCCCACAAAGCCCTGCATTGTTCCATGTGACCTGCTGGGTCACTCTCCCTTTTATATTTTTTTGAAATTTTTTATCCCTTAGTGCCAAACCTTATTTGCTTTAGTTTTTTCCATTGTAACCAGTCTTTCATTCCCTCTCTATGTGCATCCCACCATCTGGCTGGAGTTTATTTCAATACCACATCTAGTGCTAACAACCTTTGTTATTCAAGTACCTGAAACTCAAATGATTTTACAAACATACTTATATCAGTTAATCCATCATACCTAGGTGGATTACATAACTATGTTCCAATCTAGTGCAAGTATTGGGTGATGCGTGCACATCGTCTAGTTGACACTTCATGCATTCTTTGTTTCCAATGATCTATACCTACTTCGCCAACTCAACGCACCATCTATTGTCGGATTGACATAATCCTCCATCCACACAGTCATGTTATATAAATGATCAATGCCATTCCCTCTTTTGGTTCTATGTATGTATTTCCTTCTGATGGATCCAAGGGTGCAGTGACTTTCAAATCTCCAACTTCAAATATCATCTCCCTCCTCTTCAAGTTAATGATTGCTTGGTTATCAAAAGACCATTCTAGTCCCAACAGTGTTGAATATGGTTGATTTTCATCCATAATCTAAATAACTTCAAAGTCTACCACACTACATACCCCATCTATGTTCACATGTAGTCCTATCGAGCGACCAATCAGAACTATTTTATGTTGATTCACTAGCCTTAGCTGAACATGAGACCATACCAACTTGGGTTTTTCCATCAACAACCATGTATTATTAGGTAACACATTCACATCAGAACCTAACTCCAAAATAATATTATCCACATCACACTCTCTAATTTGCACAGTGAATCTGAATTCTTCATTGGTTCGCTTCCTATGCAATACTTGATTTACCATCCTTTGTACGGAAGGATTTTCCCTTCCTCTTGTTGAGTGATCAATCATGTCGTATAATGTACTCGACATAGTTTCATCTTTGATTATCTCTACACAATTTCTCAATAGTTTTGTTAGCGTACTTACCTTTCTCGTTGTCTTCTCTGGCATTGCACCATCTTCTTCATGAGTTGCCACTGATGTTGATGCTCCCCAATATACTCCAAGTACTTCTTTTCTTGCCCTATGATGTGTCTCCTTTTCTTGTTGAGGATCAAAGGTTGGCATAGGCCTTGCTAAATTTCTTACCCATTATTCAATCTTCTTTCCTTCATCTTCCCTATCAGTCCCTGTTCTATCTCCTATGCGTGTAACAACAGATACTTTGGGTCCTTCATTGCATCTTTCGGTTGATATCACCTGCACATTCTGATTTTGATTTAGGATATGGTTTCTCTAGCTTGCCACTTCACAAACTAGTTGGGGATAGTATTATGTCGAGTGATTTAGTGCTCTACAATATGTGGACATCATACATGGATTCTGGCAGTCACGGACCAAGTGTCCAGGTTGATTACAGTCGTAACATATAATCAGTCCTCTTACTCCTCTTCCAAAATTCCCTCTACCTCGTCCTCAAACAAAGTTTCCTTTGTTCCCTTGATTGAAACCTATTTGATTGTTGTATTACAGACCCCCCACTTCTACTGCAACATTTTCTTCTTGGGTCCTGTACATATCGGATGTGCACTCCCTCATTAAGTCGAACATGCGATAATCCTTCTCCTCGTGTCCTATAGATTTGCAAAAATTTCAAAACAAGTTATTTGGCGTACTATGGTACTTCTGTAGTAGTGGAAACTCATTTGGGTGATGGCCACATGATCCAGGTGTATATCAGTGGCCACCCACCTTTTCCAATTGGCTCAAAGCAATTTTTTGGCAATTTTCATAATTAACTATTTTTAGTAGTTTTTAACTTCTGGGGCCATTTTGAGGGGCTAAATGAAGGTTTTTCGAGATCAAGGTTCTTATTGATATTTGAAGGCTCTAATTGAGACCCCTAAATGAATCACCTTAATGAAACCTTTCCAACGAGATATCGTGCTCCTAAAATGAAGATCGTATGCAAAAGATACGACCCCAGGAAGTTGATGTACTAACTTACCCAAACGGGGCCCAAATGAATTTTGGCGCTTCATCTCCTAGGGTTAGGTTTTTGGATGTCTATGATTTTTGACATTCCTGTTTATTGTAAAAAGGCCTTCAGACCCTTATTGTAACCATATTCTCGTGAATGCGAGTAGCCGTCACATCTCTTCTCAGAGATAAGTTGCCACCATTATAACGAGTCTTTCACTCTGTATTTTTACAGTCTCTGTACATTTATTTCATTAATAAAAATTATATCTGTGTATTTTTTTATTATATCTCCGCTCTCATTTCATGCCGAAAATAATCCGGATCAGTGATATCAAAGCAGGCTACTCTTGATCATTTTTTTTAGTGCATGTCGCCGACGAGGTCCGAGTATAGCAAGTTGGGTCTCGAGCTTGTCTCTCTTGAATACAATCGATCTCTCATGCCCAAGAAACGCTCCATGGCGGAAGAAAAGAAAAATGACGGAGTAGACGATCCTATAAATATGTTTCTTGAGCAAGCTCTCATGTGACAGAGGGACGAAATGATGGAGAATGTTTCCCACATCCTTCAATGCCTGCCGATAGCAAGAGGCACATCTTCATCAAACAACCACTTTGGAAGAACCTCTCCTTTCAAGGTACAGGTTAATTTTGATATTTCCGTATTTGAAAGTCAAATAGATGCAGATGCCCTAGACAAATGGTTAAATCTATTAGAAGCTTATTTCTCTGTTCATAATTTTTTCGACAAGGAAAAGATCACCTTCTCACTCCTTAAAGCTCTCCCCCATGTCAAACACTGGTGGGAAACTTACTAGGAGAAAAATTCCACAGAGAAGTATGGAATATATGGGGCTGAGCCCACTTGGGATTTTTTTGTGGATGCGTTAAAGGAACAGTATTACCCTGTTGGAAACTATGAGGACCAGTACATGAGATGGACCACACTTCGGCAAGAGAGGGGCCAATAAGTTTCAGAGTTCACCAATACCTTCCATACCTTGCGCACCAAGTTGGGTATCAAAGACTCTGAACGACATTAGGTTCTGAAATACCGTGGGGCTCTACACAGATACATCCAAACTGAAATAGATTTTCTGGACATCTCCTCACTTGGTGCTGCTTATCGATATGTTGTTAAAATTGAGCATAAATTTAAGCACCAGAACAAACAAGATTTTGGGTCTACAAATCCTCAACAACCAAAGTATGACAAAGACAACCTTGACAAACAATATCCCGAAAACTAGTCCAAGCCACAAGAAAATAAGGGTGACAGGAAGACAAAGAAGGACACTGGAAAATGGTACGATTTCCACAAAATCTCCTAACACAACACCGATGAATGATTCTCAAAATAGTAATTGGTGGTCGATATCAAAGACAAGGAGCCAAACTCTGATTCAAAATCTGATTATGAAAATACTGGTAAAAGACAGATCATCGACACAGACCCCACTGCTATTTTCGCGACCACAACAATTCAACCAGAAGAACCAAGAGATCTTGAAGAGGGGGAGCACCTTTTTCATTCACATATGTGGGTGAAAGGGACCCCGCTGAATTTTATTGTTGATAGTGGAAGCCATAAGAACCTCATCTCAGCAAAGGTCATCAAACAATTGGGATTGTCGACAACACCACACCCGCAGCCATACAACATCGGGTGGCTTCTCCAAGGACGAGATCTTCGTGTCAGCCAACAGTGTCGATTGTCATACGACATCTATCCCTTCAAGGATGAGGTATTATGTGATGTTTCCCCACTGGATGTCTGTGATGTTCTCTTGGGCCAAGCATATATGTGGAGACGCCATGCAGTTTATAAGTCTCGACTCCACAATGTTATTGTTTCTTTGGGGGGTCATATATACAGAATACCAGAGGTGGTTCCAACTATTGTTCCACCTAAATAGTGTTGCAACATAGTATCTAATACTGAAAAATTCAGCTTCTTCACAATCTCTTCAAAAGGGGAACAAAAGGACACTGCAACCACTACAGCCTTGCCCCAAGCACCTTCTATCCAATACAAGCAGGTCGACAAGGTTGCAGCAAAGCGCAAATATTCCTTCTACACACAGTCCTCTCATGTAACTCAATTTTTTGAACAACCTCAGCCTCAACAGGTTCATGAAAACCATCCACAAACCGAGCAGCGTGACTTCTCCAACAAGGCAAGAAGCTCATCAAGATGCAGATTCAAAAAATGATTTTCCCTCTCCCCTGGGCACTCAATGCAATGGATAAAATTGCTTCCTAAGGAGGGAGGATTGATCCAGGTGGATATTGGTGGCCACCCACCTTTTCGAACTGGCTCAAAACAATTTTCTGGCAATTTTGGTAATTTACTATTTTTAGCAGTTTTTAACTTCCCAGGCAATTTTGAGGGCCTAAATGAAGGTTTTTTGGGATATAGGTTCTTAATGATATAAAAAGTCTCTAAATGAGCCCCCAAAATGAATCTCCTCGACGATACCTTTCCAATGAGCTATCATGCACCTAAAAAGGAGATTGTATGCCAAAGTTACGACCTCGGGAAGTTGATGTACTAACTTACCAAAACGAGGCCCACATGACTTTTGGCGCTTCATCTCCTAGGGTTAGGGTTTTGGATGTCTAGTATTTTTGACATTCCTTTTTATTGTAAAAAGGCTTTCAGAGCCTCATTGTAACCATCTTCTTGCGAATGTGAGTATCCGTCACATCCCTTCTCAAAGATAAGCTGCCACTGTTCTAGCGAGTCTTTCACTCTGTATTTTTACAGTCTCTGTACATTTCTTTCATTAATAGAAATCGTGTATTACTGTATCTTTGTGTTTATGGTTGCATATATGATACATTTATGTTATATTTTTGGATATCCGTGATATCTCTGTGCATTTCTTTATTATATCTTCGCTCTCATTTCATGCCGAAAATAATCTAGATCAGTGGTATTAGAGCAGGCTTCTCTTGATCGTTTTTTTAGTGCATGTCCATCACGAGGTCCGAGTATATAAAGTTGGGTCTCAAGCTTTTCTCTCTTGAAGACAATCTCTCTCGCATGCCCAAAAAACCCTACATGGCGGAAGAAAAAAAAAACACGGAGAAGACGACCCTATCAATTTGTTGCTTGAGCAAGCTCTCGTGCGACAAAGGGATGAAATGATGGAGATTTTTTCCCACATCCTTCAACGTCTGCTGATAGAAACAAGCGCATATTCATCAAACGACCACTTTGGAATCACCTCTCCTTTCAAGGTATAGGTTAATTTTGATATTCCCATATTTGAAGGTTAGATAGATGCGGATGCCCTAGACAAATGGTTAAATATGTTAGAAGGTTATTTCTCTGTTCATAATTTTTCCGACAGGGAAAAGATCACCTTCGAACTCCTTAAAGATATCCCTCATGTCAAACATTGGTGGGAAACTTACTGAGATAAAATTTCCATAGAGGAGTCTGGAATATATGGGGTCGAGCCCACTTGGGAATTTTTTGTGGATGCGGTAAAGGAACAGTATTACCCTGTTGGAAACTATGAGGACCAGTACATGACATGGACCACACTATGGAAAGAGAGGGGCCAAGAAGTTATGTAGTTCACCAATACCTTCCATACCTTGCGCACCAATATGGGTATCAAAGACTCCGAACGACAATTGGTTTTGAAATACCGTGGGGCTCTACACAGATACATCCAAACTGAAATGGATTTTCTGGACATCTCATCACTCGGTGTTGCTTATCGATATGTTGTTAAAATCAAGAATAAATTTAAGCACTAGAAAAAATGGGAGTTTGGGTCAGCAAATCCGCAACAACCAAAGTATGACAAAGATGTCCCTAACAAACAGTCTCCCAAAAACCCGTCTAAGCCACAGGAAAATAAGGGTCACGTGAAGACAAAGAAGGACACTGGAAAATGGTGCGATTTCCACAAAATCCCCTGGAACAACACCGATGAATGTCACTCAAAACAGTCGTTGGTAGCTGAGATAAAAGACAAGGAGCCAAACCCTGATTCAGAATATGATTCTGAAAATACTGGTAAAATACAGATCATCGACGCAGACTCCACTGCTATTGTCGTGACTCCAACAATTCAACTAGAAGAACCAAGAGATCCTGAAGAGGGGGAGCACCTTTTTCATTCACATATGTGGGTGAAAGGGACCCCACTGCATTTTATTGTTGATAGCAGAAGCCAAAAGAACCTCATCTCAGAAGAGGTCGTCAAACAATTGGTATTTTCGACAACACCACACTCGCAGCCATACAACATCAAGTGGTTTCACCAAGGATGAGATATTTGTGTCAGCCAATAGTGTCGATTGTCATACGACATCCAACCTGTTATCACCCCATAAATTATGGGAATCAACTGGTGATTGGGATATTATCTGTATCTAGTGTTTTTGTTGACAAATGATTTTTCATTCTGCAAATAATTTGAAAAGAAAAAAAAAAAGAAAAAAAAAAGGAAAAAGAAAAAGAAAAAGAAAAAAGAA
>ML820996.1:120516-133933 GCA_009831015.1 Picea engelmannii | reverse complement strand
GAGGATGATGCTACAAACTAATGGTAATTAATGTCAGGTTTTTGACATGACTGGAGTCAAAAGTGCACCAACTAGAACCATTAAGTTGGAGGATGATCTTTTGAGTGGATGATCATGATCCAAACAAAGAAGGTCTATTATAACCAATGGAAGGATGATAGGGGCATCGTTTCTCAGTGGGAATTGCTCTCTAGAGGTTTTTCATCCTACCAGAGTTTGCAAGCCTCTCCATGTGGGAGAGGCCTCTCCTAGTCTCTCCCCCGGTTCTCCCCTGGGCCAATTTCCCATGGGAAAGAATTTTAGGGTGTCGAGGTGGAGGGGTTTTTCGTTTGACCGAGGTGGACAACCTAAGTTGGAAGGCGAAACTATGTTTAAGCGTTGTAGAGGCACGTGGCACTCGCTAGAAAGGGGCTCTCCGCAAAGAATTCTCAGAATGAGACTACTTAGCCTCGTTTTTTAGGCTCTTGAGGTACTTACAGTTCATGTGGCTCTATTTTTAGGCTTAGTTATTCTCTGGTTTGTGAATTAGACCTTGGGCTCTGTCTTAGATTGTTTATGCTTAGAGGATTTAGTCCTAGGGGTGGGAAATCCAATGTCAAGTCGGTGGGATCACATTCTTAAGGGCGGTCATTGTGTGATAGTGGTAGCTGCTTTGGTCAATTATTTTGTTGTTTATGTAGTTTTCTGGTGTAGATGTGTCCTCATCATGTTGTTTCTAAGTGGACCTTTTTTACCTCCCTGGTGGTGGGCCTTCCCTTTTGGCTTTCTAGGGACTAGGTGCTCGAGCTTGATAGTCCCTCCTCCCTAAGCGTGCTTCTTGCAATGGTTGAGGAAAAATCCTGGGATCTGTCGAAGACAAGTAAGAAAAGAGATAAGTGTAGGACATCACAGAAACCTCTAGTCCAAAGGAGGACCTCATAAAGAACCCAAGGCACAAGGGCTAGGAGAGTTTCCTAGCATGCTAAGTTAATTTATGACAAACACTTTCCAGTGAAAACAAAACAACGAATGGGCAATCTAGTTGGAAGAGAAAAAATCAAAAGCAAGGAGACCTCGAAGCAAATAATATAGAAAGAATTCCAGGATTGGGTTGAAGACATAGGGTTTACTAGATCTCGAAACACCAAAGTCTTTAGCAATGGAGTTCTATTCGCTCGCTAAAATGTTGATGGCTTTGTCCATGGACAACAAAGAGGATAGGCAAATGGAGACCTTGGATAGAAGTAGAAGGCTTAAAGCCAAGTTTACAGTCTTGTGTTGAGTGGCCTTCGGTATCAACTTCAAGGTACAAGATTGGGACCTTGACAATAATGATGAACTGATTGATGTGACATGCACCTCAGAGTCTCAAGGCACAAGTGGAAATCCGATCACCATTAACGAAGATGAATGTGTGGATGAGGAGAAGAAGCATGGACCTCCAAATGTTGTAGGGCCCTTCAGTCCACCCCAACCCTAGTCAAAACTTATATATTTTATGGTTTTTCTGTTATCAATGAGGCACGATATTTTTGTTTATCTAATTTTCAATCCTCTTATGAAACAATTAGCTTATGTTTGAACTACCTATGGCATTAAAATTTTGTAACAATGTTTTGTACATTATGAATATAAGAGTAAATTAGATTAAAAAAAAACAATTTTATAATATAAAAAATATATGTATTAGTAAGTAACCATTTCATTTTATATAAATAAATATATGTATTAGTAAGTAACCATTTCATTTTATATAAATAAATATATGTTATAAAATTTAATACAAAAGACTATAAATTCAACTTAGGTATGTTAATAAAATATTCATATATGTAATAATTCTTATAAGAGTAGATTAGATTAAAAATAAATAAATTGTAATATAAAAAATATATGTATTAGTAAATAATACATTTCATTTTATATAAATAAATATATGTTATAAAATTTAATACAAAAGACTATAAATCATTTTATATAAATACATATATGTTATAAAATTTAATACAAAAGACTATAAATTCAACTTAGGTATGTTAATAGAATATTCATATATGTAATAATTCTTGGAGTTATTGAATATTAATATATCATATTATAATATTTATTTATATTAACTTATTATAATAGGTATGTTAATAATAATTTTTGGAGTTATTGAATGTTAATATATCATATTATAATATGTATTTATATTACTTATTTATACTAGTTTAGATTCATCTTAATTTTGGATTTATCAAGAGTTTAGAGGTGTGCAATTTTTCCTTAAATTTTAAACTTTAAAAGAAGTTTGCATATCAAGAAATTTGATCCTTCTCCTAATTTGATAAATCAAAAGTTAAAATGAATCTAGTATGATTTAATAAAAATTATCATATAAATATATTACACAGTTATCTCAATCTTTTTTTTGGAATTAATCAAATAAATAACCCCCTTTTTTTTTTTAGAAAATTCACACTAATTATATTAATATTATAATTTTTCATACATACTCCGTCAATAATGCCGGTTCCAATGGGCAAAAATATGTCAAACTCTCAACAAGAAGGATGAGACATGTCCTCCAAACATAGGCCAACATAATCAAAATAAAATAGAAGGCTCCACCAAAGCTCCGTCCCAGGAATGATAGAAAAGTTTTTCGCTCACCGTTGTCAGGGATTTTTTAGATAAAAAATCTACCTCCATATTTTTCTCTCTGTAAATGTGCTGAAAGTTAATAATCCTCAAAGTGATCACAAAATCAAATAAATAACTTAATAACAATGTTATGATGCATTTTACTTTTTAAATTAAATTTAAAAACTATAATAATATAATTAAATTAAATATAAATATATTACATAATTATCCCAACCATATTTTGACACTAATCAAATAATATAATATAATATAAATAAAACCATATTTAAAAACTAATCAAATAAATAATTTAATAAAATTGTTATGATACATTTTACTTTTCAAATTAAATTTAAAAATTGTAATAATAGTATAATTTAGTTAGCTATAATAATATTATAATTTAGTTAAATATTACTATGTTAAATGCATTTTACTTTTTTCAATTAAATTTAAAAGCTATAATAATATAACTTAATAAAATATTACTCTAATAGAGAGATAAAATTATGTCTTTCATAGCCTAGATGCTCATGAACTATATGTTTTTTCTTTCCCGATATTTATGCACAGTTTCATTCAGCTGCGTTCGACGCACGAGATCAAAATCTCTGTTATTTAACTTTAAATATGAAAAACAACGACATACTTAATATACTGAACATAGTTTACATGATATTTTTTTGGTTTTTGGTTCTTTTCAATGATAGTTTTTTTTTTTTTTCTTCTTGCTTTCTTAACACGCTCAAACATATGGTTTATTTGTATTTTATTTTTTAATTTTTTAATGTAATTTTTTTTTTTCAATAGAAAATTCACACAAAGTCAAAATTATATTAGAAAATAATTTTAATTACATTACGAGGGATCCTTGATCAAGATATACTAATCTATCCATTCACACTTCGATCCACCTAACACTTATCAAATAAACTTGTTACCTAGAAATTGACACAGATCAATTCTAAAACTGAAAAACCTTTAGAAAAATACAAGGTACCTCACACAGTACTGTTAATATTTAGAATATTAACCATAAAAGATCTGGAAAAACTTTCAAAAAAACATCCAAAGGAAATGTTCAAATCTAACAAAAAAACAAAGGAGAACTTGATAGTTAAAAGATATCAATATGGTGAGTTGGTCTAACAATCGTTCCATCCCAAATAAAGTATGTTATTCTTCATTTGGTCGCCAATAGAGCTTGCTTTGACAAAAGATCTGCTTCCACATTTGATTCCCTGAAAATGTGTTGAAAGCTATTTCCTTTGAAGGTGCTAACCAGGTCCATAAGTCGTTGTTTCCACCCTTCAATATTGATGGCTCGTAGTCTACCTTTATGATTTAGCCATTCAATGATTACTTTGGAGTCCCCGAGGACTTGAATATATTGGATGTCCAAGAATTTTGCAATAGTAAGGGTAGCCCATGCTCCTAGTAACTCAGCTTTAGTATTTGTTCCAAATCCACCATTGAAATACCATCTATACACATGTGAGTTGGATCGTTTGATGGTACCCCCTGCGCCACATATTGTCCCCCCATCAATAGATGCTCCATCAAAAAAAGCCAAAGAGTAACCACTAATCTGCATGATCGGGTTCTACCTTAACTTTTGAACATTTTGCGTTGACTTATTTATGTTGAGCTCTCCTATCACTTTGTACACGACTGCCTAGGCCGAGGGAGATCTACCATCAAATAGTGACTTGTTGCATTCTTTCCAGATATACCATCAAATCAGAACCAACATTCTTTTTGATAAAAGCTTATTCAAAGTCCATGAATTCATGTAGTCCATAAGGGATCGGCCACCCCATTTGAAATTTGAACTAGTTATGTATTCACATTTCGCCCAGACCGATTTAGAAAAGACACTCAATGAATAAGTGGGGGATATATTCAACATTTTGTTTACAAAGGGTACATAGACTTCGGCCTACCCATCCTTTCAATTGTAGAATGTCCCAGGTTAGTATCTTGTTCTGAACAACCAACCAAAAAAACAATATTACCTTCAATTGTACCTTCCATTTCCATAATTGCACTCGCCAGCCTTGATAAATTGTAGGTGCCTGAGTAGATAATAAGGCCTTGTAGACATTTTTAACATTTATGTCTCCCGTTGAATCACCACCCGTCCAGAGCAGGGTATCTTCTGAGTTTGGGATGAGGGTGACCCCAACTTTGTTTAATTCTATGATGTAGCTTTTCCATTATGCCGCATTAAACCTTGTCAATCCCAAGTCGACACTGCTCTTCCATTTCTCAGCCATTGTGATCAGATCCCTGACCATCAAAGCTTGAGCTAGTACAGTAACTTCCTTTTGATTTATAAGCGATATTGTCTCTGGATGAAGAAATGAGTTATCACCAATACTTAGAATCCTGTCTCTCCCAAAAGTTATAAGATGTCCTGCACCCGAGCGCCAGCTAAGCCAATGAAGGATAATGGGAATGGTGCATATAAGACTGGACCAAATCCTTGAGGCCGATTTAATAAAATGTGACTTCTTTCTAAGCCAATTGATTAAAGTAGCATTCTGTAGGTATTTATCCATTATAACCTTTTTCCAAATACTTTCATGATTAAGGACCCTCCACAGAGTGTTTGTATTCAATGTTGTATTAAAGTGATAGAGATTTCTAAATCCTCAGCCTCCATATTTTTTTGGTCTGGATAGTGTCTCCCAACTGCATAAATGGTAGTGACTCAGAATGGCCATTCCAAAGAAATTTGAACATCATTATTCTAATATTTTTTATAATTGTCTGTGGCAAGGCTTCCATTGACATCCAGTAGACAAGCTGACCTTCCAACACTGATTTGACCAAAATATATCTTCCTCCCATCGATAACCACCAGTGACACCATAGACCAATTTTATTTGATAATTTGGACACTAACCAGTCCCAATCCGATTTGCGATGTGACCCTGTCTTGAGAAAGTACCCTAGATATTTGAATCCACTCAAAAGAGCAACAAAATTATAAGGAAGAAAATATTTGAAAGGGAGCAATTCATCCTTTGAGAGGCCTTCATAATGGATGGTAGTCTTTGTATGATTGACTGTGAGAACCGAAGCTTTACAAAAAAGGCTTATAAGTTTGATTATCTCCTTCCATTTGATTAAGCTTTCCTTTGACATTATGATTACATCGTCCACAAACAAAATATGTAAGACTTTTATCAGTCTCGAAACTTTTATACCAGAGATGGATCCTACCTGCAATCTATTTTTCACTAGTAAGTTGAGGCCTTCCATTACTAAATGAAAAGCAAGGGAGAGAGAGGGTAGCCTTGCCTAACTCCTCTAGCACTCCTAAAAAAAATTGTAGCCTCCCCGTTAATTAAAAAAACAAATGAAGAGGAAGTGACACATGGCATTATCCAGCTTGTCATTTGAATCCCCACGCCAATTTTAAGAAGTATCATTCTTAAATGGTCCCAGTCAATACAATCGTAGGCTTTTCTTAAATCCAAATTTAAAACAAAAGCTTTCAAGATTTTGTTTTAATACTATGTAGGCTCTCATGTGTCGTTCCTATGGCATCTTGAATACGCCTACCTTGTAAAAAACCCATCTGTTCAATGGAGATAGATCTCGATAGGAAGGGTTTTAGACAGTTAGCAATAATTTTTGAAATTACCTTGTAACATAGATTGCACAGTGAGATAGATCGGTACTCATCAAAGGTTGTTGGGTTATTTTCCTTTGGAATTAAAGTCAGGAAAGTTGAATTTAATCCTCCCGCGATAACACCTATCCTTCTAGTTTTCTCCACCATAGTAAGGAGATCTTCCCCTACTAGGTCAAAGAAGAATATAAAAAACTTTGCAGTCCATCCATCCAGTCCCAGATTTTTTTCTTTCTTAAAGTGAAACGAAACTTCTTTTAACTCGGCCAAAGTGATGGGTGTGAACAAAGAACAAGACTCCTCTGCATTAATCATATGCAGGAAAGAATCAATAAGCATGCATTGATCAACTGTAATCAAATTAGTCTGGTCTTTGTAGAAGTCCTTGAAATAACTGACAACTGCTTCCTTTATATTATCCTGCTCAGTTATGTTGTCACCATTCACATTTTGAATTTCCCATATATGTTTCCTAATTCCGCTAAAGCTAGCTAACTTATGAAAGTACTTGGTATTTTTGTCCCCTCTAGTCATCCATAGTGCCCTACTACGTAATCACCACTTTTCTTCGTCCGCTTTCAAAATGCCATTCCTTTCCAGTTCTAAATGCCAAAGAGTTGTAGTGGTTGTCTGATCATTTGGGTCACCTTCTAGAAATTTAATGGTTTCCTTAATGTCTGATTCCAACGAAACTAGATTAGATTTTTTTTGAGTCTGATACTCTTTATGCCAAATTTTTGTTTGCTTTTTCAATTCTTGTAATTTCCGGATAATCCTAATATACCTACCTCCTTCAGTGAGGAAAATCGGGTCATTCCAAACCTTCATGACTAAATCCACAAACTCCTTTTCGAAGAGCCATTGAGCGTTAAATTTGAAAGGGTAGATTTTATATGCAAGCGATAATTCCATCTAAAGTAGAATTGGTGCATGATCAGAAATATAAGGAAACTCTACCCATGACCTGTAAAATCCACTATCAATTAAAAGGTCTTCAGCAACCAAAAACCTATCTAATCTGCGAGCTACTTCTCCCTGCCCAATGTGACTGTTCCTCCAAGTCGGAACCACTTTGTCCGGCTTGATGTCAATCAATTTGTTTGTATAAAAGAGATCTCTGTAATAATCCTTTGAAATTCCGGTCCCGGGAGATCCACCCCATGCCTCTTCTGATGAGAGAATGATGTTAAAATCCCCCGCTATGATCAAGTGTTTGATAGCTAGAATGCCACTTTCATCCAGTGTATTCCAAAAGTGTTTTTGATCCTTGCATGGTCCATATAAATTTAACAACGCTATCTCCCGATTGTTAATTAAACTCATTCTTGTTAACAAGATACCACCAAAAATAAGAAACAGAGTCAATGTATATAAGTTTGGGTCCCAAGCAACTAATAAACCCCCAGAAGTACCCATAGAGCTAACTGAACTAGAAACCCATCAAGGGCGAAATAGATGAACAAAATTCATGGCTTTCTCCTCGTTTACAAGAGTTTCTTGAAAGAAAATGATGTCAGGGCCCATGTATTCCAAGAGTCGACGGACTAAGGCGACTTTGAGGGTGCCTCCTACCCCTATTACATTTAGGGAAAGTATTAACATCACTTCTCCCTCACTAGGGCTTTCATCTCTCTAAGAGGCCCATTTTCAGTGGTAGAAGGATCCGACTCAGAAATCTGTTGGGATTTTTGTGCCAATTTTTTCCCGCTACTACGGGTTTTTAGGGGAGAAAGTTCTATTCCTAGTCCCCTTGACCAAGATTAGTCTTTCCCCTCTCTTGTTTTAAGGGATTTTGATGAGGTTTCCTCCATCTGAGTAGGAGTATCAACAAGAGCCTTCCCTCGGTAAGTAAGCAACTTAATAGTACCCTTATTATCCTTAATGAAAGGGAGCAGAGAATCAAGAACTGTATTAAGAGAGGACTCATTCTCCTCGGGTTCTCTATACCTAAGCTCCACAATGGGTTTCAGCAAGATAGGAGAGGACTGGTAAGGGTTATTTCCCAGACTCGGATCATTAGACAGTCGTGACTGTAGACTCTGTGGATTCACGGAGGGAATGCTGGAAGGTATTAAAGGGCAATCAGTAGGATGGCTGGTGATACTGAAGATATGAGGTGATAACCTAGAAAGTGTAGTTGAGGTCCCCTTTGAAACAACGTTTAAGCCCAAAACCCTTTTTGGAACATCCTTTGCTAGAGAATTAGATGATTGTAACTACCCCAATTTTTCAATGGCTTCCCTTTCCCAAAGAGACAAGGAGGAAAAAAGGGAGGGGAAATAAATCTTCAACTTACTCGAAAGTGTGAACGCCTCTTCCAATGGTGGTCCACTCTCAGCCTCGAAATGAATGGGTTCATCCCCATAAGAGTCCACTTCAACATATATTCCGGTGGGTCTTCACGAAGGATTGAATCCTCAGATTTCTCTTCTGCAATCTTACCAGTGCAGTCATGTCGGAGATGTCCAGTGCACCTACACCAACTACATCTGAATGATATACCTTGATAATCTAATCTTTGATTTATGTGACGGCCTCGCCAATCGATATCCAACAGCTCTGTGAGCCCATTATGTATATCAACTTCCACTAGAATCTAATCGACTTTCCTGGTTGGGTTACCATGTTTGATTCATCCATAGTTATAAATCTTCCTAAAGCATCACCTATAGCCTTTAGTGCTCTCTCATTCCATAAATGAATAGGTAGGCCCCGACAATAATACCCACAAATGCCTCTTTTGAAAATGCTCACTCTAAGGGTCAAAATCCACCCTCCACCTCTTTAACATTAAACTGCTACCTCCCAAAACCCAAAAATTGTTTAACAGTAAAGAGACAGCCTCCGGTGATTTACAAATGAATCCCATCCAACCTTTAGTGAGGTAGAGGATCTCAGGTACATAACCTAGGATAGGTTTCCATTTTTTCTCCATCCACTCCTCAACCAAACAAGATGCCAAATAAGCATAAGACAATCTCCCTACCAGACCACACAGTTCCATTCTGCAAGTCTCTTCAAGACCAACATATGCCCCCAATACCATCCTTTGGACCCTCTTGTTAGCCTTCCATGCCTTCTTTCTAACCCCAGTATGGTTTGAATCATTATGAGAATATCTACAACTACCAGCTGAAAAAAAACCTTTATCCCCCCTAATATGGCATCCAAACTCTCATGGTCCACACAGAGGATGAGAAATGTTTGTTTTAATATGTGGACCTCCCAAATAAGTTTGTTCTAGAGGAATCGAAGGTAATAGAGGACAACAAGGTGAAGTTGTCAAGGACTGAGTACTAGGGAAAGGAACGTGGCTTAGTAGAGTAGATGTGTGTAAGTGGGAGCCAGTGTTTACACCCAATGAATATGTCGCCTTGAAAAGACCTCCTCTGAGCCACTCTGCCTCATCCTCAAGATTCATTAATTTCATGACATCTTCAGTTATGTTAGCATTAGTAACCGAAACCATAGCGTTAGCACCTGTCAAGCACTAGGTTGAGGATAAAAGTTTTTGATAAATAAGGTTAATGAAACCAATCCCCGAGGCTCGATGAAATCAATCGCAATAAAAAATAACATTAAGGAAAAAATGATCTCTCTGAGAAAGGAAGAAGAACAATAGGCACTAAGTAGGAAGGTAACCGCCAAATAGTGATGGCTTAGTTATTGAGAATAGTAAACTAAAAATTGGATCCAGTGTTCAGGGGACCAGAGAGTTAGAAGAATCCTACCAAAAAAATTCAAGACACAAAAGGCTAGGGAGGGATAAAAAACTAAAAGCAAGAAGACCACCCAAAACTAGACCTTAAAAAATAGTTCATGTCAATGCAATGAGTAACCCTTCGATGTTGTCTAAATCTTAATGTCCTCCTGGTTGATGCATTTCCGCCATTGATGAAACTCAAATTCCCACCCTAAACCATTTCAAAAATCCTTCTCTAATGTAAAATTACTTGATAACATCTTCCATATACAAAATTATAAAATTCTTCTCAACACAACAAATAATAATCTTTCAATTAATATAATAAAATAAATCGTTGAATATCAATATATCATATTAAATTATAAAATCCCTTTCAATAGAACAAGTAATAATTCCAACAAGTAATAATCTTTCCATTAATATAATAAGTCGTTGGATATCAATATATCATATTAAATTATAAAGTCCCTCTCAATACAACAAGTAATAATCCTTCCATTAATATAATAAATTGATGCATATCAATATATCATATTCCATTATTTATGTCCATAAAATACTCATATATCATAATCCTTCTATTAACATAAAAAAAAAAAAAACATTAAATATTAATATATCATATTATAATTATAATTATATTAATAAAGTGTTTATATAATTAATAATCCGTCCACTAATATAATGAGTTGTTAAATGAATATTATGTTTTTTATCTTAATATTATTGTTACACATAATAATCTTTCCACTACGATCATGAGTTATTAAATGTCAACATAAGAGCATTCCTACAATTAATAATCCTTCCATTTTTATAATGAGTTGTTGAATGTGAATATATCATATTATGATATTTATGTTTTTTTTTTAACAAAAATTATAAAATTTGTATTATAAAAAAGGTTGAAACGGTTGAGGAGTTATAAAGTTTTTCAAAATTCAGGTTAATGGAGGGTTTCAACTAAACCACTATTACAAGTTATTAATGGGTGTTTTAAATAATCAAACAAAAACTTCACATAAAACAACTTTACTGAATATACTCAGGAAAAAACTCTAAGGATAAAAGTGAAGACACATTGCATCTAAATTAACTTGATGGGGAGGAGCTCACCAATTTGGCTAACTTATGGGCCTGACTTTGTGTTACCATTGGTTGATATGTGACATGTGATGTC
This sequence comes from Picea engelmannii, assembly GCA_009831015.1. Classification (NCBI taxonomy): domain Eukaryota; kingdom Viridiplantae; phylum Streptophyta; class Pinopsida; order Pinales; family Pinaceae; genus Picea; species Picea engelmannii. The sequence goes on along the minus strand of ML820996.1, from coordinate 122,800 downwards.
TTCTTCTTTCTTACTATTGTCCAACCTTCATTTGCAAATGTTAAGGTACTTGTGATGCGTGTATTTCCTAGATTGTCTTGATTTGGAGCTTCTATTTTTTCTTCATCCAATACCTCAACATCCTGATGGTTGAGGAGAATACTGGAATCAAGGTTCCTCATTTGAAACCTGAGGGAAAGGCGCCTCATTATCCGACTTCTAATTGGATTCTGGACTCATGACTAACGATAACAGAGTTGGTTGAGGAGGAAGATCTAGATGAGACATCTTTTCGCTGGCTTGAGGGGGCTTCGAGATAGCTTGATGGTCATTATTTTATCCCACCCACCAAGTGGATTTTCGAGCCTTTCGGTTCTTCTTGGGCCCTTTGGGACAATGGGTTGCAAGAAGTCTCGTTTCAAAACAAGATCTACAATGGAAGGAAACTCTCTCATAGTCCAGTTTCTGAGACTAAGAATAATTTTTACCAGTAAGAATAACTTCCATTGGGAATCCTTTACTGAAGTCCATTTCCACCCAAGTATGGGAAAAAGTGGAGGTGTTGTGCCTAGAAGTTTCACTACTTTCATAGTGGAACTTTCCCAATGCCAAACCAATGACTTCAAGTGAAGATAAACCCCAGAAATGCAAAGGAAGGATGGGAAGCCTCACCCAAACAAGAGTTGAGGATAGAATGTTAGTAGTTGGATTGAAAGAAGGAGTCCAAGGTTTCATGCACAAACCTGAGATGCCCCAAAACCACGAACCCGATTTGAGAATCTGATCACGATATTCCTCAATGTTGAACTCAACAATGAAGAATCCTTTAGCACAAGGATGAATGAAAGTTTGTTGATGCATAACAGGAATCCAGGTAGCCGAGATCCAACCATTGGAATCAACTAACTTTGAACAAAAACCATTGAAATGACATACCAAATTCACAGATATGTAGTATTCTTCCTCCTCCTCGGCATCTTGACCCATGGGAATGACAAGGGGAGGGGCTTCATGAACTAGAAAAGGCGAATAAGAAAGAGAAAAGCTCCTTTGAATAATGAACAACCTCACAGAAAGAGACCCCGAACTTTGAAGCAGAAACTGGTCTGGACACCAAGCAGGAGGGAAAATCCCCACTGCCTGGGGCACTCCCAGAGAGGAACGTGGTCGCGACCATTATAGGAAAAGAAGAATAAAAAAGGTCGAGGCTCGCGCAAATGCCACTAGCAATGAAGGTTAAACCCTAGTGACTGTACACTAAGGAAAGAGTGGCACCATCAAGATGTACTCTATTTTTTAATGGAATTGATATTTATGTTTTTGTTTTTTTTTGTAAGTTAGAGTTTGTATTGGATCCTGATAAAAAAGTTACAATTTTCTGTTGGTCCTAATCATATGTGGCAGTGGTGCCCTTCTGGGAAACCACCGCTGCCATTTGTCCAAAACATATGTGGTTCCTAAACATACGTGGCAGTGGTGCCCTTCCGGGAAACCACCATTGTCATTTTTCCAAAAAATGTTGTGCCATGCAAGTGCGAATAGCTAGTTTTAAACAGGAGAAGAAAAAACTCAGGCCAACCTTCCATGGATGCCAGTGAATGAAAGACGACATAAACCTGGAACATGGAAGAAATAGAAACCTGGACCGAGCCTTGGCCCGACGTAGGCATGTCGCGGGTGTGACTTTACCTTGTCGTGGTCTGCTATAGCTTGCCAGAGATCCTGAAGAAAGGACATCAGTGTGTCCACACAGCGCCAACAGTCTATGTCCCTATTATGCAAATCAAGTGTAATTGACTTAATCTCCATCAAGTCCCTTTTGTGGTCGCGTAAGGTGTCCATGACCGTTGTTCATTCCTCGAATCTGTCACATACAGGGAATAGAAACGGTGACAACGGGGAATCTGAAGAGGAAGAGGGAGAGAAGACGAGNGGAGGAGGTGGAGGATGTCGAGGTGGGGACAGGGGGGAGGAGCGTAACCCAATGAGTTGTCGAGGGCGTCAAACCACTCGAACCTACAGCCGTAGGAGTTCTAGAGAGGGGAGAGATCAGGGGTGGTCTCATGGAGTGGCTGAGTGGGGAAGGGCGCAATGACAGGAGCCAAGACATGGAGGTTTTCGGCTTAAAGAGGCGGGTCATGGGTGGGCAACTCCCTTCCCCTAGTTGTAACACCCTGTTTCCCCCAAATTTGTAATTAATCCTAATACAGGAATTACCATGCTAAAGCATGATGAAAATGTAAATAACATTATGAATTTATATTACAGAACTGTTGAGAGGGGATGTGCAGAAAAAGAGACCACG
>ML820996.1:91526-106028 GCA_009831015.1 Picea engelmannii | reverse complement strand
TTGGTTCCGTTGCATTCCGACGATTTCCGTAATTTTGAGTTATTATGGGTCATATCTTAATTAAATTCACTAAGAAGGTCATAATGGGCATATTACTTGGAGAAAACTCTTAGTGTAATAGCTCATCGGAATCGGGAGGAAGAATATTACAAGATAAGATGATGAGAAGTGTCTTTCAGTGGCCGGAGAAGCCATCAGGATGGATAAATCACTTTTTAGAGGCAAAATGGTTAATTAATCAATTAATTAAGTGATATAATCAAGGAATAATAAAATAAAGTAAAAGTCACTTGGAGGGAAAAGGTCAGCAACGAATTAGGGTTTCGGGAAGCTATAAAGGAAGGTTAAAGCAACCTAATTCATTATGCATTGTTATGATTTGATGTTGAGAGTTCCCAGAGGAGGAGGAGAGCCGACCTTACTGTTTTGTGGATTTCTGGAGGAAACCACCACCATTGATCGGTTTTGGTGTTGAGAGACACACCCTAGCCCATCGGAGATACCATCCAAGTATTTCACCGTACTTTTCAGGAGTATCCATTGCAGAGTGCGTAGCTGAGCCAGTGAGGGTGCAAGTCAGTTTGAGGGTTTGGAGAGCTGCACGAGATCCGTATCCAGATTGTAGTTTCCTTCCAACCCATTTGAGATCCAACCAAGGCTCTTCTATTGAGCCACCTATCGTCAGATTCTAATGGTAGAATCTTGCAGCCATTTAGGGCGCAGCTCTTCCGGACAAAAATTTGGTGTTGCATGTAGAGTATCAGAGCATATCCGAGCAAATCCTTCCGACCCATTTCCTTATTTGGCGAGATGATCGTTTTGAGCCATATAACAGCAGATTTCGTTGGTGGAATCCTTTGGGGTGCATCCAGTGCCCTCGGGAGGTGCGCAAACCCCCCAGGGGTCCATATCGAGTGCCTCAGAGACCAAATTCGAGATCCGACACTTACCCATTTTAGTCTAGAGGACAGGGCACTTCTTTTGGAGCAATTTCCAGCGTATTCCGACGATCTGAACTCCCAAACGAGTTTTTCAGCTGGTAGCGGTTACCATATTTCTCCGGAATCGCATATTTTCACTAATCTATCCGTGCATGCATCAGATCTGCTATCATCTTCTGATCATGAGTATTTTTATGTTATTTGATTGTATTCCAGTACTGATCCATGAGATCTAGCTGACGTTTATATTCTATATTTCCAGTAGGCTATTGTATTTCCATGCTTGAACTGTATAATACATGATATTGGGCAATTGATGTTCTTTACTTCTGCATGCATCCTTTATATGCTATTTAAACCATAAATTTGCAACATGCACATGCAATAACCAACATGCACATGCAATAACCCACATGCACCTGCAATAACCAACATGCACATGCAATAACCCACATGCACCTGCAATAACCATCAAGATCTCAAACATACAATTGAAACGCATCCAGAAACCCCCAGTGTATCAGATCTGCAAGACAAAATAATAGATCAGTAGCAAATATCTTGATCAGCGGGATAGGGATATTTCAAAGACAAGTGTAAGTTTGGTTCGATCTCCCTAGATATTAAGCATCTAGGGGTAAAGAAATAAGAGGATTGAACAAACACTATACACTTGGTCACACACTTGGTCACATTTATATATTCTTTGTTCATAGGCCTACTTACTAGCGATCGGGGGAACCACTTCTCAGTCCAAACCCACCAGTGTAGGTTGCAGGCAAAGGTTCTAATAGAAATAGATGAGACTTTTGTTTTTTTTAAGCAAACGTATTGTTGTTTCTTGTTCATTATAACATCTGATTCTCAGTGTCTAGATGCATATCTTAGCAACAATGATTTTTTAATGCCTACTTATTAATTTTAAGGAATATTCGTATTCTATTTCTGATGATTTGTGGAATTTTTGGGTCTCAATTGAACAATTGAACAATTCCACAATTATGTATTCCGATGATTTGTAGAATATCCATATTCCATATGTCAATTGAACAATTGCTTTTCACCTGGTGAAAAGTTTTTTCCAAGAAGAAGTGTTTTGGAAGATTTGAAGTGATTCCATATTTCATACTCTAAATCTCTTCACATGGAAATCATTTACAAAAGCATTCCTTTATGCTTGAGAATTTCCAGTGTCAAGAGTTCAAGTGGTTTTGATTTAAAAAATATTTCAATTCGTTCATGTGGACATGAATCAAAATGAGGTACGCTTCACTGAAGATCAAATATAATACACATTGAAGGTTCGTTGACAATGTATTATGAACATGTGCAATTAAAAATATGTTGCATGAGTTAGTACATCTAGATCGTATCCTCCTCTTGGCTTCTTGTTAACAATACAAGCTTATTCGGGACTGGCCACAAGGCCGTTATATGGGTGGTATAATTGCAGATGAGTACAATAACACAAATATTAAGGAGAGGAGAAAATTATTGGATTTTAGGTGTCCTCGCATGAATGACGCCATCTAGTTAATCTTTCAAACGGTGGATAAACCTCTTTCTTTAATAGTAAACTCTTAGCAATTCCCTAATCCTGTCATGTAGTTATTTGGTTAGTTTCAGAATATGCTTGACATAATAATGTAATATTTATATTTAATTAAATTATATTTTTATAACATTTTGAAAAAAATAAAATGCAGTATAATATTTTTATTAAGTTATTTGTTTGATTAGTTTTAAAATATGGTTTTTATATGTGATAAAAATTTTACTGAAAATATTTAGACTATTTCGTGTGATACATGGATGATAAACTAGTAAATTCGGCCATGATTATGGAGTTTATTTTGGTGGGGACAGGGATTTTTAGTGAGGCCCAACAATCTCAACAATATGGGTCAACAATATGGTTGGTGGGGAACTTACCTCAAAATATGGTTGGGATAACTATGCAATATATTTATATGACAATTTTTATTAAATCGACTTATATCCATCTTAACCCAAAATTTATCAAGCCTCCAAAGGAATCAAATCCCTTGAATTTTAAACCTCTTTTAAAGTATAAAACTTGAGGAAAAGTTTGCACGTCTAAAGATTTGAATCCTCTAGATACTTATAGATCTACTATTAAAATGGATTTAAACTAATAATATTTATGTCAATAGATTGTTCATATAAATAATAATCTTTTCATTAATATAATGAGTTGTTCAATATCAATGAATTGAATTGTGATATTTTTGTTAATAGTATTTAAAAAATAATAAACCTTTAAGTAAATAAGATAATAAATTATTGAATACCATAATTATGTTAATAAAATGTTTAATACAAAGTAATATTTTTTTATTAATATAATTATATTAAATATTAAATAATAAAATATATAATATTTTATTTTTTATACAAATTATTTGAAAATTTCAAGGTTTAAAACCTCATCCCTACACTATAATTGTGAGATGACAAAATTTTATGTGAAAGGATAATGTAAACTAATGCGTATACCAGAACCACGAATTGGAGGCAATGACTTACTTTTAATTCATTTTATGATACTTTCTTTTAGCTTTATTATTAGAGTTTGACATTATAAACTAGCATATTCTTTAAACGGTTGAATGAAAATATAATAAATGAAAATTTATAAATAAAATCCACTTAGAGATAAAGTTAAATATATTTTATATAATTTTTAGAAAGTGTAATAAATGAAATAGTTATGAGAAAATCATAATCTAATTAATATCTTACAACATATTGTAATATGATTAAAAGTCACATACATGTACTACTTAATCCACTAAAGTGACATACGTGTATTACTTAATCCACAAAAGCCACATTTTAAAGGAGGAAGTGTATTTGTGCAAAGCCTTAAAAAGATAAATTAATTAATTTTTTATATAAAATTTTTATTAAATTTTTAATCATAATAATCATTCTTATATAGAATCAAAGGTATATATTCAATTTAGTTTATAATGTTTTTAATTAAATATTATATTTTAGCATAGTATTATATTCTTTGTATAAAATGATTTTCAATAAAATAAATAATTCAATTAAAAATAAAATAAAATAAATAATGTTATTATTAACTATAATTTGATAAATTCTATAATTTTTTATAATTTATTTGCTTATTCAATTCCTTTTTAGGGATGGTAAATAATATGACTATTTGAAATTAAAGAGGTAGAAGTCGGTAAGGGTCGAGTGATATAGGTGGTAGTGGGTAAGAACCTGTGGCATGATAGCAAACCCTCATTTCTAATAATTCTCTGGCCCTTATTAATATTAGGGGGGAATACAGATTCCTTAAATAATAATAGGGCACGAGTGAGCGCCTTAAATAATGTAGGGGGGCGTTTTTCTACAATCTCGTCACCCAATCAAAGGACTACTTTAGCTGAGGGGCTTTTCAATCACCCTCTTCATCTGCATTCAGATTGCTTTCTATTTGTTCATCGATTGAGAAATCACGTAATATAACCAAATCAAAGTACCTCTTTAATATACACAGTGTATTTCGCGTCCGTACGCGCTATGTGTGTAGTCGCAGGTGGCTTATGTAGCTCACTTGTAGCCGAAGGCAGTTTATTCTGTGTTCCTCCCTTTGTAGCCAAAGGCGATTATTGTCTTTCGTAGCTTCATAGCATCCCTTGCCTTTCGTTCTCTTCCTTTGCCTTTTTGGTTCTAGGCAGCTTACTCTTCTTACTCGATCTTATATGGAGCCTGACACTTTTTCAAAAAACATAACCCTCTGCTGAGCTAGAGTGGCCAGACGAGCGAAGGAGCACATTCAGATTCTTTTAGCCACGACTACTGATAGAAGGGAAAAACATTAGTGACCTGACTGAACAATATATAACAAAACTTTGAATACTAATAAAGTATTAATGAGACAAACAATTTTACATGGTTTCATATTGCTATTCCCCACAAACATTCTGGTAATATTTAAGTTTTGCATTAAAAATGCAAAACTTGCATTCAAGGTTAATATATCTAAAATATTCACAACTCACAACTTAAATCTCTTCACCAAAATTACAATCCATGACATTATTTCAATTAAATAAACTTGAGGTAAGTCCTAGTGCCCAAATTATCGTTGACATTGTTCAGGTTGTCAAAATTGAATGCACACAATAGAGACACTCAACTTCAAAATGTCAACAATGAGCAGACAAACATTGTCTCTATTCCCCCTACCACAATACAAATATTATGTTGAGATACCGATGCACATTAAATCTAAAACAACATTTTCAGAAGCCTTGAATTGATGGAAGTAATATTTTTTTTATAACATGAAGAAAGTGTGCCAAACATATGTTACTCTTTTGAATTGTCAAAATTAAAGTAATAATTTTTTTATTATATAAAATGAAGAAAAAAAATCAATATGCATACTATTTCCATCCATTCTATGAGATCCAATGATCTAAGTGAATCAAATTGCTATGCTCTCATGCATATGTTGGATTACTGGGAGGGGGGGGGGGTGAATCAATAATAGTGTAATTATAATCATTTTTATCCAAATAATCCAAGTGTTATATCAATATAGAATTATTATCCAATAATGAGCAATAAGAAATGAACAATTACACACATACACAGTACAAAAGTGTTTTACATGGAAACCCAAATCGGGAAAAAACCACGGAATGTTTTATCTTATATGTCTTGAAGAATTACATTCATTGGAAGCACCAACTTCCTTTGTTTTCCAGCTGCAACTGGAAGGAGGCTCCAATCCCCTAGTTTCTCAGGCTACAACCTAAGGGAATCTCCAACTCCCCAATTCTCTGGCTACAACCAAAAGGAGGCTACAACCCCCTATGTTCTCTGGATACAACCGGAAGGTGGCTACAACCACCTGTCCTTGCCCCGTCCAACCGCCCTGAAGTAGAAGTAGAATGATGGAACCATTGTCACACTATCATTGTGAGATATACCAATGAAAACATGTACCAATAAACCTGAACCATGCATCAACCATGCATCAACTTGTACCTCAACCTGTAATCAACTTGTACCATAAACAAATGCATCAACCATGCACCAACCTGTACCAAACAATCTGTAATCAACCTGTACCATAAACAAGTGAAACCAACCATGTACCAAGTATGTACCAATCATGTGTCAAGTACTCATCAACTATGACTCATCAATGTATGTACCAACATCATCAACTATACACCTCATGTATGTGCCAACTCATCAACTACTTGACTCAACCATGTACACAACTTGTACCTCAACCAAAATCCCTCATCAATTTCATCATCCAAATATGATTTGTAACTTTGTAATAGACCTGGTGTATATGATCACATACTTGCAAACCTTCCTTAACTTTAACAACAAGAGACTAGCATTTTCATCAAATGTTTATTTAGTCTCACAAGACTAGTTTTGGATTAGTCAACAACCCTAANTAAAGATCTTAAACTTATACACAATGTTATTCAATACATTTTATGCAATTCCTCTAGGTGTCACTACTTGGAACCTCTCATAAAAAGAGTTATGGAAAAAATGACACACCTTGCTGAATTCCAGCTTATTCTAGAGAGCGACCTTGTAGAGCGTGCCCCGTATGGAATATTTGTTGAATTGATCTGAAATTGTTACACATCATACTAAAGACTGTACTATAACCAACACATTTGGTCTTACTTAATTTGGATCTGTTATGAAGAAGTTATGATGTTTTTACCCGAAACACCTGTTTTTGACTAGTTTCAGGACTAGCCAAAAACCCTATTTTCCACAGAGTGTAACTCAAAAAATACAAGGACCCAAAATCTGAAATTTTTACCACGGATACTTGGATATGTTTCCTAAATGGCATAGAAATTTAACGGTCTGAATCATTCTATAAAAAAAGTTATTGCGAAAATGGTGAGATGGCCTGGAAAAAACATACCTTAGAAAGCATCATCAAAAGAATTTATCCTTCCTTGAATTCCAGCCTTCTTTTCTTCACTTTCCTCATAAATTAGGCTTAGATATCCTTTTTTTTTACCTCAGAAACCTATAGGTATTCAATATTCTCAAGTGTGTCTTAAATGAGATAGCCTTGCCTCTTATTTATACTCTCCAAGTAGCTTCCTTAAAAACATCTTCTAGGTCACTTTGCCCACTTTCCTTATTTTAGGGTTAACCCACTTCTAATTTCTCCATTAAATTTATTATTGAATTAATTTATTTTATATTCACTTTGAATTATAGTACACTCATCACTTCACTTTACTATTTACCTTTTAAAATCTCTTAAACCACTTTGACTACTTTGACCTTTTGGGGCTTCTAGATGACATATGAGGGTCCTCCAACTTCGTAAGGCCATAACTCTCAAACCCTGAGGAGTTACGTGACGTTCCACATACCACCAAAAATGGAATGACATGTACTATCCATATAGAATAGTATTACCTGAAAACATATCAAAACTCATACCGTTATCCATCAAACAAACTTGGGTCCATTACCCAAACCTGGGTTCTCCAACTTCTCATGGCCATAACTCTCTAACCGTGAGGAGTTATGTTATGTTCCACATACCACCGGAAATGGCATGACAAGAAATATCCATATAGGATAGTTTCACTAACAAATTCACTGGAATTCATCTCATTATTCCACAAATAAGAATGGGTTCTCTAACCATACTTCTAGGATAACTCAATCCGCAAAGTGTGTTCCTGTGAGGGATTTCACCATAAGGGGACCAGTTTGGAGTTCATCCATTTATAATTATTATCAACCATGACAAGACAATAACGAGTCATCTTTACATCAAACAATCTTGGGTCCATTACCCAACCTTTATGCTACAGGGCTTTCTTCAAGGGTTGACATCAATGAAAACCAACCTTAATCAACAATCTCCCCCTTTGGCATTGATGGCAACACTATGATGCAATACTAAAATCATATCACCCATGCTCCCCTTGGAACCATGCTTGTGTCCTCTGCATCTGATAAATCTCTCGCCCTTTGTAATCAATGGAAAAGGTATATTTTCATCCGGGGTTGCTCCCCCTGACTGAATTGTCCTCTTATGGTGCTTCCTCGTGTAAATCTAAGACATATAAGATAAGCATTCAAAAAGCATTCATTTTGGAGTAGAAATAACTCCAAGTCTCTGGCGAAGATATTCAAAGGATTCCCGTGGAAGTTGTTTTGTGAATATGTCTACCACTTGTTCTTTTGTGCCCACATACTCAACTCTGATGTTCTTTTCTGCAACCTGCTCCTGTAGAAAGTGATACTTTATTGGAATGTGCTTCGTCTTGGAGTGCATCACCGGGTTCTTCGAGAAACTGATGGCGCTTGTATTATCACAATAGATTGGAATGGGCTCATCATACTCAACCTGTATATCTGTCAGATTTTGTTTCATCCAAAGAACCTGTGTACAACATGATGTTGTTGCAATATACTATGCCTCAGCTGTAGATAAAGATACTGATGATTGTTTCTTGCTTAGCCATGATACTAAACACTCACCCAAGTAGAACGTTGCTCCACTGGTGCTTCGTCGGTCATCAATACAACCTACCCAATATGCATCTGTGTAGGCAATAAGTGATATATCCTTTCCTTTTGGATACCATAATCCAAACTCTTATGTTCCTTTGAGATATCTGAAAATCCTCTTCACTGCTAACACATGTGACTCCTTTGGTGCTGCTTGAAATCGTGCCACCTGTCCAACTGCCTGTATTACATCTAGTCTGGATGTTGTCACATATAGTAGGTTGCCAATCACTAACCTGTATTGCCTCTGATCTGTAGACTTCGAATCATCATATTTGCTCAACTTGCAACTGGTTTGCATGGGAGTGATAACTGGTTTGCAATCTTCCATCTCGAACCTCTTTAGCATTTCTCTGATATACTTGGTTTGAGAAATAAAGATTCCTTGATTGTTTTGACATATCTGAAGTCCCAAAAAGAAGGATAGTTCTCCAAGTAATGACATTTCAAATTCATTATGCATATCTTTTGCAAATTTTTTGCTTAACCTGTCATCATCACTACCAAAAATAATATCATCAACATCAACTTCAATTAATAAAATATTACCTTCACTTACATTGATGTAGAGATTGTTGTCTGCACTTCCTTTTCTAAACCCTACCTGATGCAGATACTTATCCAGTCTAGAGTACCATGCTCCAGGAGCCTGTTTTAGACCATACAAGGCCTTCTTTAATTTACACACATAATCTGTGTTCTCTAACAACTGAAATCCTTCTGGTTGTTCAATGTAGACTTCTTCTTCAAGTTCCCCATTCAGAAAATATGATTTTACGTCCATCTGATATACTTTAACATTTTTGGAGCATGCACAAGCTAAAAGCAACCGGATTGCTTCCATTCTGGCAACTGGGGAAAATGTCTCTTCAAAGTCAATTCCTTCAATCTGTGCATATCCTTTACATACAAATCTAGCTTTGTTCCTTGTAACTTGTCCATATTCATTTAATTTATTCCTGAAAACCCATTTTGTGCTGATCACATTCTTATTCTTTGGTTTTGGAACCAGTTCCAAGTGTCATTTTTCTCTATTTGATCTAGTTCTTCATCCATGGCCTTATTCCAAAATTCATCCTTGTTGGCTTCTTCAAAACAGTTTGGTTCAATTGTAGATAAGAGTGCTAGGTGTGTTTGTTCTGGTGAACATATTTTTATTCTAGTCTCAACTCCTACATCTTTGTTTCCAATAATCTGATCTGAAGGATGATTCTTCTGTACTCGTTTTCTAGGTGTCTTTGGAGATACTTGTTGAACTTGCTCTTCTGTTTCTGTCGGATTCTCTTCATCTTCCTCTTCTACTTCATCCTTTGCTTCTTCTTCTTCGAAAATTGTTCCACTGATTTATTTTCTTCTTCCTTTGATTATGGTCTGCATGTTTCATCAATTGTTACGTTGATGTTTTCCATAACTTTGTTCAATCTTAGATTGTAACACGTGTATTATTTCCTTGTACTTGAGTAACCAACAAGTACTCCTTTGTCCACATGAGAGTCAAACTTTCACATTCTGTGATCTTCGCTTTTGATGTAGCATTTGCTTCCAAAAACTCTGAAGTGATTTACATTTACTGGTCTTCCTTTCCATAACTCGTAGGGAGTTTTATTAGTGTTGTTTCTGAGCATTACTTTGTTTTGAATGTGAACTGTTGTATGGACTGCATGTGTCCAAAATATATCTATCAATTTGGAATCCAATAGCATTGTTCGAGCCATTTCTTGTACTGTCATGTTCTTTATTTCAATAACTCCATTCTGTTGAGGTGTCCTAGCAACGAAGAATTGCCCTTTTATTCCATGACTGCTACAGTAGTCCATAAATTCCTTTGAAGTGAACTCTCCTCCATTATCAGATCTCAAGCATTTGATTCTTGAATCCATCTCGTTTTCAACCATTTCCTTGTAGATCTTGAAGTTTTCAAAAGCTTTTGACTTGTTCTTGAGAAAGAAAACTGCAGTCATTCTTGTATAATCATCAACTAATAACATAAAGTATCTCTCACCTTTTAAGCCCTTTGTTGTAGTTGGTCCAACTAGATCAGTATGCACAATTTCCAGTGGTCTTGTTGTTGAATATTCCTTGGATTTGAACCTGGTCTTTGTTTGCTTTCCTTGTTGACAATGCTTGCATAAAGTGTTGGTTGGTTTCGTGATCTGGGGCATTTCTCTGACTGCTTATATTTTGTTGACTTTGACAAGGTTATCAAAATCCATGTGACCCATTCTTCTGTGCCATAGCCAACTTTCATCTTCCTTTCCTAGACAACACTTTTCATTTCCAATTTCACTTAACACATATATGTTGTTTGAAGTTCTTTCACTTGTACCGACCAATTTACATGAACCTTCTCTTCTTATCTCACACTTTTGTGAATCGAAAGTAACTTTATGACCTTGGTCACACATTTGACTCACACTTAGACTATTATGTTTCATATCTTCTACCAGTAGAACATTTTGTGCCTTTTTATTCATGTTCCCAATTCGGACTGTGACTTCTCCAATGATTTTGGTTGAATTATCATTTTCGAAGGAGACTAATCAATTTCTTTCCTTTCACAATGTAAGAAATTTGTCTCTATCACCTATCATGTGTTTTGAACACCCACTGTCAACATACCAACTGTGTTTCTTATGCTTAGCTTGTAGAGCGACTGTGCATTCTTCATTGCTATACCGATCTTGCTTTCTTATCCATGTCATTTTCTGAGGTTCTTGTCTGTGACTGTTGTTATTCTGTTGAGGTTCTTTAAGAGGGACTATAATTCTGCAATTTTTGGCCACGTGTCCAAAATTATTACATTTGTAACAATCCACTTCAGTGCTCAAAGATTCAAACCTGTTGTAACTTCTTCTTTGTGTTTCACTAGGTCTTATTGAGTAACCCCTTTGTGTATGACTCTCAAAGTTTTTATTTTTCCTGTTATTAGCTCTGCAATTCACAACTTTATGTCCAAAATTATTACATTCATAACATAAACCAAAAAATATAGTTTGATACCTAGGAGTTGAAGATCTTCTGAAAGAAGGTGCTCTTATAAATCATTATTCTTATTGAGGCCTATCTGTCTGTTGTAGATTCTGAAATATGAATCTTCTCGGTGGAGGAGTGTCCCTGTAACCTCCCTTGTACATCTTCCTATCCCCTTTGATTTTTTTTGCATAGCTTTTTGGATTTGTTTCTTGCTCTGTTGTTTTGGAGCTTGATCCCTTTTCTGTCTGATTGTATCCAAGTCCAGACTTGTCAAGATGAGATTTTTTACTACTCATAATGTCATCTAGAACTTTTGAGTTATTCTAAATATTTTTCTTTTGAATATCCTTTCTTATTATGACAATATCTGCTTCCAAGTTTCCAATGATCTTGTCATTTTCTTCTAGTTGTTCTTGTAGTTTCTTGTTTTTCTTCTTTTCTCTTCTGATAACTTCTATGACACACATTAATTCTTCTCGATAGTCAACTTCTGCCTCTTCAATTTCATCTTTGACTTCTTCATATCCTTCTTCGGCTCTTCATATTCTTCTTCAGAGTCTTCTTTGTCAGAATCTTTTATTGCCATGAATAGAATTCTTCATGTCTCACTGTCACTGATTTCATCTTCATCTGATGATGAGATGTCTTCTTTGATGCATAAGACTTTCTTGAAATATTTCTTTGTAGTTCTTTTGCCTTTATATGTGTGTTTGCATTTTGAGTAACCTTCATCGTTTCTCTTTTTCTTATGAGGACATTTGTTAGCAAAATGACCAATACCATCACAATTAAAACAAATTAAAGGAAGCTTACCTCTATACCTACCATTGGTTCCCTTGTTCAGTCTTATGACGAAGTTGGCCACTTCTTCATCATCTTCTTAGACGTCGTTGTTGCTACTATATTCTTATTGTTCCTTTTTCTTTTGCTTTGATCTTTTGGATGCTTTTGAAGGCTGCTTCTTTTACATCTATATTTTCCTGTTCAATTCTCATTTCATATGTTGTGAAGATTCCATGCAGTTCGTCCATGCTTATTGAGTTCAGATCCAATCTTTCTTCTAGTGTTGATATCTTAGGGTTGAATCTCATAGGAAGAGATCTTAGTACCATTTGAACAATTACATATTCTTCAATTTGTTCTCCCAATCCTATGATTGCATTCACTGTTTCGTCAACTCTTAAGAAGTAGGCTGCAATATTCTCATCTTCCTTCATTTTTAGTTGTTCAAAATGACTTCTGTAAGTTTGAATTTTTGCTTCTTTGACTTTTGTATCTCCTTCATAAATATTTCGAAGCTTGTCCCAAATCTCTTTGGCGGATTTACAATGTGCAACTTTGGTGAATATTGTTTCACTGAGACCTTTCAAAAGTGCATTTGTAACTTTGGAATTATTCTGACCAAGTTTCATTGCTTTGTCATTTGTTGGTGGAACTGTTGGTATTGTGTATCCATCTACAATTGATTGTCAAATTTCAAACCCATGTGCTTGTATATATGTCTTCATCCTTATGCTCCAAAAAACATACTTATGTCCATCAAATTTGTTAGAAAAACAGGACCGTGGAGCAATAAAATAAAATAAATGCGGAAACAAAACACAAAAGATACACAATACAATCGAGACACAGATTTACGTGGTTCACCCAGTGTGGGCTACGTCCACCAGAGAAATTATCAGGTCCTTCCTTTATTATTATCCAGCATATGAAGGGATACAACCTATAGCAAACCCATTGTAACTTCATCTTCTTTCTCTCAGAGTCTCCTATCTTGGAATACAATATTCGCCATCCACCATAGCCGCAATACATTTCCCTCATAAAAGAGGGTTGCCTTCTAGGGAAAAAAACCCTAACATAATTTCTAACATTAGATCTGTGACCTTATCATGAACGATCTAGATTTACAATGAAATTACAATATACATTTACAAGGCAATTTTTTGCTTCAGGGGATTCGCCCCCAAACCCCCACTGGAGGTTCGCTTGCCCCCAGACCCTGCAGAGGGGGTACCCCCCCTCTACACTCCCTCGCGTGGAAGAGTGTAAATACTTCTGGGGTGTAAATACTTCATGGGATATAAACACGACTGAAAGTAAAAGACCTCTAAATTAGGAAGATAATCAGGCTCCACAACCAACAATCTCCCACTTGGAGACTGATCTCAACAACTCCACCGTTGTTGTATATGCTGGAATCTGAACCTTCTTGGACCTGGAAAATTTCTCATCTTCATATTCATTCTTGAAGATCAACTGAAACTGAGCAGGAACTCAGTTTCTCCCTGGTTACTCCCTTTGTTAACATGTCTGCATGATTCTGGCTAGTGTGTATCTTTTCCAACTTCAAATGTCCATATTCCAAGGCGGATCATATGAAGTGATACCTCAACTGTATATGCTTAGTCTTCGAATGGAAGGTTGAGTTCTTTGCAAGATGAATGACACTCTCACTGTCACAGTACAACCTGCTATTCTCTTGTTTATTTCCCAATTCCTCCATAAACCTCTGTAACCAAATCATCTCTTTACTAGCCTCTGTAGCAGCAACATACTATGCCTCTGCTGTTGAAAGTGCAACAACCTTTTGCAGTTTTTAAATCCAACTTACTATTGTTCCACCTATAGTAAACACATACCTTGTGGTACTCCTCCTGCTATTTTTATCACCTGCCATATCTGAATCAACATATCCCTGTAGAAAAGTGTTTGAACCTCAAAAACATAATGCATGAGTAGTAGTACCTCTCAAATACCTGAGAATCCACTTTACTGCCTCCCAATGTTCTTTACCTGGATTGTTCATATACCTGCTCACAACTCCCACTGCATGTGCAATATCTAGTATTGTGAAAACCATTGCATACATCAAACTGCCAACTGCTAATGAATAAGGGACCCTGGACATGTATTCTATCTCCTCCTGTGTCTTGGGACACATTTCCTTAGTTAATTTGAAATGGTTGGCCAAAGGTGTACTAACTGGTTTTTCATTCTGCATTCTAAACCTCTCCAA
>ML820996.1:75639-90290 GCA_009831015.1 Picea engelmannii | reverse complement strand
ACCATTCCTCCTCTAGAATTCTACCATCCAAAGAGCTTGAAGGTCCTCTGTTTATTAAGTAAACAACAATATCTACAGCATCTGCCCAGAACTGTAAGGGAAAACCAGCATGCAATGTCATACTCCTTGCACGCTCCATGATTGTCCTGTTCATCCTTTCTGACACACCATTTTCTTGTGGTGTTCTTGGAACTGTTTTCTCTCTACGAATCCCATGGTATGAATAGTAGTCATCAAACTCCTTTCTACAATATTCACCTCCATTATCGGATTTGAGACACTTCAACTTTTTTCCTGTCTCATTCTCAACCAAAGCTTTCCATTTCTTAAAAGTATCAAAAACATCAGATTTTTGTCAAATGCAATAAACCCAAGTTTTTCTAGTTGCATCATCAATAAAAGTGATCTAATAATGAGAGCCACCAAGAGATGATACCTGAGTTGGTCCCCATACATCTGTATGCACAAGCTCTAACCTTTCACTCTTCTTTTCTTTTCTGACTCTGAGAAATCTGACTCTCTTATGTTTTCCATAAACACAATGCTCCCAGAAGTCCAAATCAATTTGTTTAAGATCTAGCAACAAATTTCTTTTGTGAAGTATCTTCATCCCCTTCTCACTCATGTGTCTAAGCCTATGATGCCACAGTGTTGTATCCACTCCTGTAGAAGCTAAAGAGATAGAAGAGTTAGTATTACCAGTACATAAATACAATGTACCTACCTTCTCTCCTTTCGCTATCACCAATGATCCTTTGATGACCTTCCATGTCTTATCTATAAATATGGATATATAACCTTCACTTGCCAACTGTCCTGTTGAAATTAGATTTTTCCTTAAATCTGGAACATGTCTTACATCTTTCAACAACCATTGGTTTCCATTATGTTGCTTTATTTTTACCTTTCCCATTCCAACAATTTTGCATGGTGCATCGTCACCCAAATGAACCTATCCAAAATCACCTTGAACATAATATAGAAAATGTTTCCTATGCGGTGTGGCATGAAATGAAGCCCCTGAATCTACTACCCAAGACTCAGAAATATTATCTACATAAAGAATCAAAGAATCTTGTAACACATCACCTGTTACATTTGCTTCTTGATTTCTCTCTTGTTGTCCATCTATTTGTTTCTTTGGATCTCTGTAGTCTTTCTTCAGATGTCCTTTCTTCCCACAATTCCAGCACTCTATCTTTCCAAGTCTAGATTTGGATCTGCCCTTCCTAGAATTCCCACGGTTCTCGAAACCCTTTCCTCTATCATTTTGTCTTCCCATGTTATCCATGTTCAATGCATTTCTTGATGTCTCACCTGTGCTTTTCCGTCGCATTTCCTCACTAAGGATAACACCAACAACATCATCAAATTTTAAAGTATTTGAACCAAAGACAAAGTTACTTACAACCATGACCAAGCTGTTCCAGCTTTCTGGCAATGAGCACAAGATTAGAAGAGCCCTGACCTCATCATAAAAGTCCACTTTTACATAACTTAGTTGATTAGTAACCCTATTAAAATCATTTAAATGATCTACAACAGACCCACCTTCCGACATCTTCATATTAAATAATCTCTTCATTAGAAATACCTTATTGAATGCCGAGGGTTTTTCATACAATTTGGCCAATGCGTCCATCAAACCCTTCGTTTTCTTTTCTTTGGAAATATTGAAAGCCATCGACGTCGCCAGGCTCAGTCGTATCGTTCCTAGAGAATTTATGTCAAGAATCTCACATTCTTCGTCCTTTGTAGCCGTCGGCTTCTTTGCTATTCCGCCCAATGGTAGGAATAGATCCTTCTGATATAAATAGTCTTCCATCTGCATCTTCCATAACTGGTAGTTTTGGCCGTTAAATTTCTCGACCCTAAACTTTCCATCTTCCGACATTGCTCCCACTCGAACCAGGAACCCTCTTTTCCCACAAGTTACCTTTCACTCTGATACCAGTTGTTAGAAAAGCAGGACCGTGGAGCAATAAAATAAAACAAATGTGGAAACAAAACACAAAAGATACACAATACAATCGAGACACAGAATTACGTGGTTCACCCAGTGTGGGCTACGTCCACCAGAGAAATTGCCAGGTCATTCCTTTATTATTATCCAGCATATGAAGGAATACAACCTACAACAAATCCGTTGTAACTTCCTCTTCTTTCTCTCACAGTCTCCTATCTCAGAATACAATATTCGCCATCCACCATAGCCACAACACATTTCCCTCATAAAAGAGGGTTGCCTTCTAGGGAAAAAAACCTTAACATAATTTCTACCATTAGATCTGTGACCTTATAGTGAACGGTCGAGATTTACAATGAAATTACAATATACATTTACAAGGCAATTTTTTTTCCTTCGGGGCCTTCGCCCCCAAACCCCCACTGGGGTCCCGCTTGCCCCCAGACCCCCCAGCTGGGGGGATATCCCCCTGGACCCCGCAAAGGGGATACCCCCCCTCTGCACTCCCCCGCGTGGAAGAGTGTACATACTTCTGGGGTGTAAATACTTCATGGGCTATAAACACGGCTGAAAGTAAAAGACCTCTAAATTAGGAAGATAATCAGGCTCCACAACCAACAAAAGTGTGGTATTCCATTTTTATATGAGTTGGTACTCTCCATGATCTACCTTTCAGTGGTTAAACTGATTTCTGAAGGAACCTGCTCTGATACCAATTGTTGGATTACTGAGAGGGGGGTGGTGAATCAATAATAGTGTAATTATAATCTTTTTTCTCCAAATAATCCAAGTGTTATAACAATGTAGAATTATTATCCAATAATGAGCAATAAGAAATGAACAATCACACACATACACAGTACACCAGTGTTTTACGTGGAAACCCAAATCAGGAGAAAACCATGGAATGTTTTATCTTATATGTCTTGAAGAATTACATTCATTGGAAGCACCAACTTCCTTTGTTTTCCAGCTGCAACTGGAAGGAGGCTCCAACCCCCTAGTTTCTCAGGCTACAACCTGAGGGAAGCTCCAACTCTCCAATTCTCTGGCTACAACTAGAAGGAGGCTACAACCCCCTATGTTCTCCAGCTACAACCGGAAGGTGGCTACAACCACCTGTCATTACCCCGTCCAACCGCCCTGAAGTAGAAGGAGAATGATGGAACCATTGTTACACTATCATTGTGAGATATACCATTGTAAACATGTACCAATAAAACTGAACCATGCATAAACCATGCATCAAATTGTAACTCAACCTGTAATCAACCTGTACCATAAACAAATGCATAAACCATGCACCAACCTGTACCAAACAATCTGTAATCAACCTGTACCATAAACAAGTGCAACCAACCATGTACCAAGTATGTACCAATCATGTGTCAAGTACTCATCAACTATGACTCGTCAAAGTATGTACCAACATCATCAACTATACACCTCATGTATGTGCCAACTCATCAACTACTTGTTTCAACCATGTACCCAACTTGTACCTCAACCAAAATCCCTCATCAATTTCATCATCCAAATATGATTTGTAACTCTATAATATACCTAGTGTATATGATAACATACCTGCAAAACTTCCTTAACTTTAACAACAAGAGACTAGCATTTTCATCAAACGTTTCTTTAGTCTCACAAGACTAGTTTTGGATTAGACAACAACCCTAACTTGAAATAATCATAACTTTGTACCTGTAATGAATAAATATCTGAAACTTATACACAATGTTATTTAGTGTGCTTTATGCAATTCCCCTAGGTGTCAGTACTTGGAACCTCTCATAAAAGGAGTTATGGAAAAAATGACACACCTTGTTGAATTCTGGCTTACTCTAGAGATAGACCTTGTAGAGCGTGCCCCGCACGGAATATTTGTTGAAATGATCTGAAATTATTACAAAGAATACTACAGACTGTACTCTAACCAACATATTTGGTTTTACTGAATTTGGATCTGTTGTGAAGAAGTTATGACGTTTTTACCCGAAACACTTGTTTTTTACTAGTTTCAGGACTAGCCACAATCCCTATTTTCCACGGAGTGTAACTCCAAAAATAAAACGACCCACAAGATGAATTTTTTACCACAGATACTTGCATATGTTTCCTCAATTTCATAGAAATTTCACGGTATGAATCAGTCTAGAAAAACATTTATTGCGAAAATGGTGAGATGACCTGGAAAAAAAAACATACCTTAGAAAGCATCGTCAAAATAATTTATCCTTCCTTGAATTCTGGCCTTCTTTTCTTCACTTTCCTCAGAAATTCGGCTTAGATATCCTTTGGTTACCTCAGAAACCTATAGGTATTCAATATGCTCAAGTGTGTCTTAAATGAGAGAGCCTTGCCTCTTATTTATACTCTCCAAATAGCTTCCTTAAAAACATTTTCTAGGTCACTTTGCCCACTTTCCTTATTTTAGGGTTAACCCACTTCTAATTTCTCCATTAAATTTATTATTGAATTAATTTATTTTGTATTCACTTTGAATTATAGTACACTCATCACTTCACTTTATTATTTACCTTTTAAAATCTCTTAAACCACTTTGACTACTTTGACCTTTTGGGGGTTCTAGATGACATATGAGGGTCCTCCAACTTCGTAAGGCCATAAATCTCAAACTGACGTTCCACATACCACTAGAAATGGCATGACAAGCACCATCCATCTAGGATAGTTTCACTGACAAATTCATCGACGTTCATCTCATTATTCCACAAATAAGCATGGGTTCTCTAACCATACTTCTAGGATAACTCAATCCGCAAAGCGTCTTCCCGTGAGGGATTTCACCATAAGGGGACCACTTTGGAGTTCATCCATTTCTACTTATTATCAACCATGACAAGACAATAACGAGTCATCTTTACATCAAACAATATTGGGTCCATTACCCAACCTTTGTGCTACGGGGCTTTCTTCAAGAGTTGACATCAATGACAACCAACCTTAATCAACAACATCCACCACCGAAGATGAACCAAACTTCAAATTACTATTCTCTCATGAAAGAAACCTTGGGAGAGCATTTGGTTCATTGCAATTTAAAGGCCCGAAATCTAGAGCGAATGCAAGAAAAACAAATGGACATGTGTTTGAAACATGAAGCCAACCAAGTAGCCCAATATTAAGCTTAATTGGTGTCACTCTTCTTTACATTTATTAGACAACTACTTCATGCAACTCCCAGTATATGCACACATTCCATTACATGATCGCTCATCAAACTACAAGCCGACAAATCTGGTAATGTCTCTCACAAATATATTTCATTCTATTCTTCTATATTTTCTTATGTTGCTACAAATCAATTAACTAAAAAAATGATATTGGAT
Source organism: Picea engelmannii (assembly GCA_009831015.1). Lineage (NCBI taxonomy): Eukaryota > Viridiplantae > Streptophyta > Pinopsida > Pinales > Pinaceae > Picea > Picea engelmannii. The sequence goes on along the minus strand of ML820996.1, from coordinate 84,968 downwards.
TTGTACATGAGAAACATACCCAAGTTATTTTGTAAATATAGCACAAGATATCAAATGACAGGTAGTCCTTTTCATCTGTATTATAATATCACAATGGAATTCTATTAAAATTGATTGGGAAGCACATAAATTTTTTGTTTTACGAGGAAATTATTGAAATTTTGATGCATGCAAGTGTTTGTGTGAAGAATCAAGTGAAGAAACAGTTTTTGAGCTGAGAGAAACCAAAGTAGTTCTCAAGGTTATCACAATTTTAAAGGAGATTCGACACAATTTCAATGTCACAAGGGCTTCACCTTGGGGTTTTTAAATTGTGAAAAATGAAGTCAATATATGGTAGGTATTGGGGGATGCACAGTATTGGAGAAATACTTGAAAGTGGTACAATTTACAAATACAAAAACCAAATTTCTCACATATGTAAGAACACTTTAACTTAAGCATTGCTTTGATTAAATTAGTATTTATAAATGTTTTTTCATAGTGATCCAGGTGGATATTGGTGGCCACCCACCTATTCCAACTATCTCCTCTTGTCCGTTTTTTGTTCAACATGTTCTTTTGTACTTCTTTGTAATTGTGGGTTCTACACTTCTAGGGATGTCTGAATCCCTACACATCTTCCATGTGGATAATTGTGGCCTCTCACCTAATCCAATTGGATTATTTTGTATGTTTTCATGTCATCGCATCTTGTTGTACTTCCAGGGCCGTTTTGGAGCCCTAAACAGTGGTTTTTTTGGTTTGCCACAATCAAACTGTAAATAGAGTCAAAGTTTGATGGCGTAATGTGTAGTTCTTTGAAATAAATTTCCAACGGGCTATCACACGCCTAAAACAGAGGTCGTATGCAAAATTTACGACCCCAGGAAGTTGAGGTACCAACTTACCCATAGGGGCCCACATGACTTTTGGCGTTTCACCTCCTATGGTTAGGTTTTTGGATGTCTAGGGTTTTGGAATTCATGAGTAATATCAAAGAGGCCTCTAGAGACTCATTCTAATAATTCTTCCCATATGAATGCGCATAGCATCCACATCTCTTCTCAGAGATAGATACCACCATTCGAGCAAGTGTTTCAGTTCTACAATTTTACAGTTTCAACCTATTTCATTTATTTAATAGAAGATATTGTTCACTAGATATTTTTCTTATTTTTCATATCTCTATGTTTATTGTATTCAGTCACTTAATCAATTCATTCCGATCCTAATATGGATTAGTAGTATCAGAGCGGTCTTCTCTTCATTTATTTTTTTTCGTGCATGTCCCTGACAAGATCTAGGTACAAGAAGTTGGGACTCGAACCAATTGATCCATTTCAAGATCGATCGCGTCGAACTTGAAAAAAATCCATGGGGGATGAAAATAAATATGATGGAGTAGGAGATCCTATTAAAATGTTTCTCGAGGAAGCCCTCATGCAACAAAGGAACGAAATGATGGACAACTTTGTGCAGATCCTTCGACGACCGCCCACATGAGAAGCATATTCATCAAGCGACCATGCAACCCCTTTCAAGGTACATGTAAACTTTGATATTCCATTATTTGAAGAATTGATAGATGCAGATGTTGTAGATAAATGGTTGAATCTGCTCGAAGGGTATTTTTCAGTCCACAATTTTTCCGATAGGGAAAATATTACTTTTTCACTCCTCAAAGTCGTCTCCCATGTTAAGGACTAGTGGAATACTTACTCTAAGCAAAGGTTCGTAGAGGAATCTGCAATATTTTTGGATGCCCCTACATGGGATTCCTTCTAGGACGCCATTAAAAAATAATACTACCATGTTGGAAGCTACGAGGACCAGTACACCAAATAGACCACCCTGCGTCAAGAAAGGGACCAAACAATACCATATTTCACCAATATTTTCCATACCTTGCGCACCAAATTGGGTATCAAAGACTTTGAGCGTCATCTGGTGCTCAAATACTACGGTTGTTTGCATAGATACATTCAAATAGAAATGGAGTTTCTGGACATCACCTCATTGGGCACATCTTATAGATACGATGTCAAGATCGAGGAGAAATTTAAGTAGAAGAGGTGAGAGTTTGGATCGAAAAACTCCTCACAGCCAAAGCAGGGCAAAGGAAGCCCCAACCCACATAGCAAGTGACCGAGCTGAGATGGATGCTCTTAAGAAAATCATTCCAAGCTACAACACAACAAGGGAAATGAGAAAATGAAGAAGGACATGGGAAACTGGTGTGAGTACCGTAAAATCCCTTGGCACAACACTGAAGAATATTGCTCCAAGAAGTCACTCGTGGCCGAGCTTAAGGCTTCCAAGTCAGAGGTCAATTCTGATTCTGATTCAAATCCCAAAGGAGGGAAGTGGATTATCGATGTTGAACCCAGTGCCATTGTCACTACCACCAAAGTTAGGCCAAGCGAACCAGAAGAACCATAGGAAGGGGAACGCCTATTTCACTCACATATGTGGGTAAAGGGGGCTCCATTGCATTTCATTGTCAATAGCAGCAGTAAGAAGAACCTGATTTCAGGAGAAGTCCTCAAGTGACTGGACCTGCCAACAACACCGTACTCGCAACCCTACACCATTGGTTGGATTCACCAAGGAAGAGATCTTCGTGTAAGCCAACAATGTCATCTACCCTATGACATCGAGCCTTTCAAAGATGAGGTATTGTGTGATATTGTTCCCCTTGAAGTTTGTGATGTTATTTTAGGACAATCATATTTGTGGAAGCGTAATGTTGTGTATGAGTTTAGACCCCATAGTGTTATTATTACTTTGGGTAGACAATTGTACATTATACCAGAGGTAGCACTGCCTACCGCTATTTCTTTAATCTCTGCTAAGCAATGCAGTAAGGTCATTTCATAGACCGGGAAGTTTGTCTTCTTTGTGATCTGTGCTCACAGTAAGTAGAATTTTTCCACCACATCGGTGGCCTCTACACAGAGCCTCTCTTTGCAGCAAAATCAAGTGGATGGGATCGTGGAAGAATACAGAGGCATCTTCTCCTCATCCACCAGGGTACCGACGCACTACCAAGTCAAGCATCCACTTGATCTGACCCCTGGTGCACCTCTACCTAATGGACCAGTCTATCGTCGCTCGTTGATGGCAAATGATGAAATCAGACGTCATATCCAAGAGATTCTTCAAAAGGGGCACATCAGACCCATATCCTCCCCTTGCAGAAGCCCAATTGTACTAGTGCAGAATAAGGACGAGACTTGGTGACTCTGCATTGATTACAAATTCTTAAACAAAATCACAATTAGGAACCGGTACCCAATTCCCAGGATTGATGAAATTCTTGAACAACTCAAGGGGGAAAAGTTCTTCAACAAGATTGACCTAAAGTCTGGCTACCACCAGATTCCCATCGAACCCACTGATGTATGAAAGACATCCTTCAAATCTAAAGAAGGTATCTTCGAATGGTTGGTCATGCCCTTTGGCTTAACAAATTCACCAGCCACTTTCATGAGGTTGATGGTTGATGTATTGAGACCCTTCACCAACTCCTTTGTGGTGGTATATTTGGATGACATCCTCATCTTCAACATAAATTGGGAGGAGCACATGCGGCATATTCAACAGGTTTTGAGCACTCTGCGACAACACAAGCTATATGCCAACTTGGAAAAATGTTATTTTGGCATGAACAAGGTCCAATACTTGGGCTACATTGTTGATGAGCATGGGTTACATGTGGATCCAGCTAAGATCCAAGTCATCCATGACTGACAGTCCCAACCACACTAACTGAGCTTCAGATCTTCTTGGGACTGACCAACTTCTATCGACAGTTTGTTTTGGGATTCTCCCATATTGCATGGGCCCTTAGCCAGGTGACCAAGGGCGGTGGAAGGGAAAAGTTTGTGTGGGGGAAGGAACAACAATGAGCATTCGATGATATGAAGCATCGCTTGTGCTCAAATCTAGTACTCTCCTTGCTTGATCTGCAACAACCACTCGAGATTGAGATTGATGCATCTGAATATATTGTAGGCACATTTCTCACTCAACATGGTTATCCAATGGCATACCAAAGTGAGACACTCTCAGATATTGTCCGTAAATACCCCACCAATGGCAAGGAAATGTATTCCATTGTACAAGCATGTTGTTAATGTAAACATTACATTATGGGAAAGGAGAAAATCATCCACACTGATCACAAGCCTCTGCAGTTCATACATACACAGGGGAAATTGCAGAACGGTCATCATCAGAAGTGGTCCACCTACCTGCGGTAGTTCCATCTCAACATCAAGTATAAGACATGGATCTCAAATCATGTCGTTGACTGCCTCATTCGACCTCATGTGGCTGCACTCACTAGTGTGCTCCATTCATGTGGACATGAGGCGTTTGAGTGGCCCCAACTCTATCAACAAGATTCGGACTTTGGCACCACCTATCAACTCTTGGGCACATGCGCGAATGTCACCAATTTTCACCTTCAGGATGGAATATTATGCCATCTGGGCCATCTCTATGTTCCTACAAGAAAGCATGAAAATATTATCTGGGAATCCCACTACAGTTGAATGACAAGCCATTTTGGTGTGGAGAAAACAGTGGTCGTTCTTCATAAACATTTTTATTGGCCAAAACTTCGACAAGATGTCAAAAAGTATATCAGATATTGCACTCCCTGTGCCATTTCCAAGCCAGCCATCAAGAAGCAAGGCTTATACACCCCTCTTCCTACTTCCGAGAATCCTTGGGAATCCATCTCAATGGATTACATGTCTGACCTACCATCCACCAAGCAAGGAAATGACTGCGTATTTGTGGTTGTTGATCGGTTTTCGAAGATGGTCATCCTCACAGCCTGCAAGAAGATTATCACAGTGACAGATACTGCCAAGATATTCTTCGAACGAGTGTGGGTCCATTTTGGGATACCACAGACCATCATCTATGACCGAGACAACAGGTTCCTCAACCCATTTTGGTCGAGTCTATGGTCACTATTAGACACCAAGCTCACTAAATCCACTGCTTTCCACCCCCAAACAGACGACCAAACAGAGGTCATCAGTCGAATGATTGTGCACATCCTACACATGTACAAATCTAAGCATCCACGTACATGGGATGAGAGTCTCCCTTATGTTTATCACATTTAAAACAGGGCTCTCCATAGCTCCACCAGCCATATCCCATTTTAGGTGGGGTTGGGATTCCAACCCTTGGGTCCCATTGATGTTGCACTACCTCTTACCACCACACATACATACTCTTCCCATGTCCATTCTAAGACCGACAAAGCCACCAGATTCATTGAGTGGATTCAACACATCTTCCAATAGTTCCAAGAGATTTTGCAGAAATCCAATGCTAAGTACAAGTAACGCCATGATCAACACAGGGTACCGCACTAGTTTCAGGTTGGCAACAAATTCTGGTTACATTTTCAAAAGGAGCATCTCATAGGACCCCATCAGAAGCTCTGCCCACTTCACTATGGGCCTTACACTATCACCAAGGTTGTGGGTAGTAATGATTTTGAGCTCAACACTCCACCCTTTCTTGGCCTGCACCCAATGTTCAATGTAGACCTCATTCGGCCATATTTTCCGCCATTATTGGACACCTCAGATATCACAGAATAGCTGACACCAACAGATCTCAACCCTAACTACATGGAACAAGCATCCACTAATCAGATAGTGGACACATAGGTCAAGGGCACTCGCTAGCAGATGATCCATCTTTATCGGGCTGTCAAGTCAGGGTAGTTCCTACACCAAAGCAAGTGGCTCACCCAAGGCCAAATCCAACAAAAGTTTTATCACCTGATGGGGGAACTCAACGCAATGGATACCATTACTTCCTAATGGGGGAGGATTGATCTAGGTGGATATTGGTGGCCACCCACCTATTCCAATTGGCTCCTCTTGTTCGTTTTTTTGTTCAGCACGTTCTTTTGTACTTCTTTGTAATTGTGGGTTCTACACTTTTGGGGTTGTCTGAAGCCCTACACATCTTCCAGGTGGATACTGGTGGCCTCTCACCTAATCCAACTGGATTATTTTGTATGTTTTCATGTCAGCACATCTTGATGTACTTCCAGGGTCGTTTTGGAGCCCTAAACAATGTTTTTTTGGCTTGTCGCAATCAAACTGTAGACTGAGTCAGAGTTTGATGGTGTGATGTGTAGTTATCTGAAAGAAAATTCCAACGGGCTATCACACACCTAAAATGGAGGTTGTATGCAAAAGTTACAACCTTGGGAAGTTGAGGTACCAACTTACCCATAGGGGCCCACATGACTTTTGGCGTTTCACCTCTTAGGGTTAGGTTTTTGGATGTCTAGGGTTTTGGCATTCATGAGTAATATCAAAAAGGCCTCTAGAGCCTCATTGTAATCACTTTGCTCAGATGGATGTGTGTAGTAGCCATCTCTTCTCAGAGATAGCTACCACCATTCAAGCAAGTGTTTCAATTCTGCAGTTTTACAGTTTCATCCTATTTCATTTATTTAATAGAAAATATTGTTCACTGGATATCTGTGTTATTATTCATATCTCTATGTTTATTATATTTAGTTTGTTCCACTCCTAAATACGGATCACACACACACACATAATTGTGAAATTGTGATGACATTGTATTCAATGTTTATGTATATAATTGTTAAATTGTGATGACATTGCATGATGAACAAGGATGAAAGCTAAAAAGTGGCTAGTCTTTGTCTTCGAGGTAAAGATTGAATTTTCCCTTACCCTATTCAAGAGTAATAAATGGATTTGGAAATGGTTTTATTTTCACATTTTCTGACAATAATAATAATAATCTATTTTTAAGGTCACAACCAAGCCAAACACCAAATTGGTGTATGAGACCCCCTCCGCCCAACCATTTGATTGGTAAAATATACGAAGGTATGCATACCCTACCCCCCTCTCGATTTGAACTTGTGACCTCTTAAGAGGAAGCACACCTTCTTAACCATTAGGCTCGTAATGAAATCTTGCATAATTGCAAATACAATTCTTGACACGAGACAATTTTGATTCTTGAAGTTCAATGAGCTAACTAAACATTGTATATCATTTACCGATTTTATATTTCTATTCTTATAGTTTAGAGAGTTTAATAAACATAGTCTGAATTATATTGGATCAATCAATTCGTCTATAAATCCCTAAATTACTTGTTTGGGAAATCAGAACATGCCATGGGTAATTATAATCTTTGGACTAGTTATAGCTTGGCCTAACATCATAGCTTCCATAATAGTTTTTTTTAAATGAATAGACACTTAACTTAAAATGCCACATGTCCATTTTTTAATGTTTTTCAAATTCCTAAGCTCTAAGCCATGTATCTGTCGTTATATTTACCTGCATGAAAGCCACATTGCTTCTAAAAGGTATAGCTAAATTCAACTGGGTTAAGAGCGTTATCGAGGGTTTTGAATGCTAGAAATGCCAATTTGCAAGAGGAATGTGTCTAGAGTAAGCTCGTTTATCAATAGCATTTATTGGTCGAGTCTTAAACTGTAGACAATAGTAGAAACAATAACACCAATAACATTATGCTCAGGGTATTGTTCGGTAGAAGTTTTATTATAACATTTTTATAATTGTGAATCTATTAAGTAGAGCTGATAGATAGTTACCAGAGTTGTTCAAAGTAACACAACAAATGTTGAAGGGGGATAAGATTCGATTGCAACATATTCAACCCAAAGAATGTATGATACTTCTCAGTGTCCTAAGAAGAAGACGAGGAAGGGTAAGCAACAACAATAGTAGTTTGCAGGAGTGTTTTTTTTCTTTAAATCATAAAGTAGGGAGGGTAGTACCACCATATTGAGTTTCACTCGTTGATTCAAAACCAACTGATCGAGGTACATTCCCCAGGGCTTACTTATTTCTAGGGGACTTTTGATGGATCATGGATGAGATGTCTCGGATCGACCATTAATATCGGATGAAGGAATAGTTATATCCATTATTTGTGAAATGATTTGATGCAATGCTAAGGTTTCATGGCTAGATTCGTTAAATTAACTTCGAATCTCTTTGATCCAAGTTGAGGTTTCTAGCTCATGGATTCTTAAAATATTTGACAAATCATACGCGTGAGTTTTAAGTATAATGTGCTTTGATTTCAGTTAGAAAATGAAAATACATGCGTGCATGCCGAACATACTAAAGGATGTTTTCTTATTACAGTGGAAGAAGTTCATGACCGTGTGGTTTGGATTTTAGGATTGAATCCGACTTTGTTCGATAGGATATTGACTCCAAGTTGATTGTTTTCTCGATTACCAGTGAAATGGTACCAATTTAATACTAAAGTGACGAATCGGGAAAACATTGTTTATCCTAGATCAATAAGCCTGATTTGACATCTACCATCTAATTTGGCCAACACTACAACAACAAGACTGCTATTTCTGGTCAATTGTTCAACCCATTCCTATAGAGCGCACAAGTATGTTGTGATTTCATGCCTTCGGTCATGAAATTGTAACGAAATGACTTATTATGTATTTTTGTTGTCCAACTAGTTTGTCTAGAGATAATATTGTATCTCTTGACTATCCTTAGTACATTGTATGAGATTGGATGTCTAAAGAACTATTGGTTCTGATTTGAATGTTATTGTATAAATATCGAGGGCATTCATGCTTGAAGATACAGATTGATAATATTATTAAGAAAGAAGCAAGGTCAAACTTTGTTCAACATATAACAAAGTTACCAACTTAACGAGAACTCTTCAGAGTTCTCGTTTTTTAGAGGTCGCATTTTTATCCTTATTTCAAAAAGTGGTGTTACCAGTAGCACCCATTTTTTTTGAAGGTGGTTAAAATTGCGACTTGTTTGAAATCACAACCTTGACATTTTGAACATAACCATGAAATTAACACTTGAATCGAAAAATGATGCTACCAGTAGCACCAATTTTTTTTTTAAGATAAAACTACGACCTACTTAAAATCATGGCCTTGACCACTAACACCACCGTAAATAAAACATTGAAATCAACTTCTAAATATAAAAATATTATTACTTTATAATTTATTTATAAATTAACTTTGTTTTTTTAAATAATTTACATTATGAAAATAATTAAATTGAAAAAAAAAACATCCATAAACAATTAATTTTTCATTTTAAAGAAAAAGCAATTTCTTTTAAAAAAAATTAAAAAAAAAATTTATTGGAAAAAATTAAAATCATAATTTTTTTAAATCAAATTTTTTTTAAAATGAATTAAAAAGGTATAAAATCTATTTAAAAAATAAAAATACAAAACGACTCTTAAAACACTAAAATTAAAATAAAAATTTTGAAAAAAAAATAAAAAAAAAA
>ML820996.1:65393-75539 GCA_009831015.1 Picea engelmannii | reverse complement strand
CTCATCACTTCACTTTATTATTTACCTTTTAAAATCTCTTAAACCACTTTGACTACTTTGACCTTTTGGGGCTTCTAGATGACATATGGGGGTCCTCCAACTTCGTAAGGCCATAACTCTCAAATCGTGAGGAGTTATGTGACGTTCCACATACCACCAGAAATGGAATGACATGTACTATCCATATAGAATAGTATTACCTGAAAATATATCAAACTCATACCATTATCCATCAAACAAACTTGGGTCCATTACCCAAACCTGGGTTCTCCAACTTCTCATGGCCATAACTCTCTAACCGTGAGGAGTTATGTGACGTTCCACATACCACTAGAAATGGCATGATAAACACCATCCATCTAGGATAGTTTCACTGACAAATTCACTAGCGTTCATCTCATTATTCCACAAATAAGCATGGGTTCTCTAACCATACTTCTAGGATAACTCAATCCACAAAGCGTCTTCCCGTGAGGGATTTCATCATAAGGGGAACACTTTGGAGTTCATACATTTCTACTTATTATCAACCATGACAAGACAATAACGAGTCATCTTTACATCTAACAATCTTGGGTCCATTACCCAACCTTTGTGCTACAGAGCTTTCTTCAAGGGTTGACATAAATGACAACCAACATTAATCAACAACATCCACCTCCGAAGATGAACCAAACTTCAAATTACTGTTCTCTCATGAAAGAAAACTTGGGAGAGCATTTGGTTCATTGCAATTTAAAGGCCCGAAATCTAGAGCGAATGCAAGAAAAACAAATGGACATGTGTTTGAAACATGAATCCAACCAAGTAGCCCAATATTAAGCTTAATTGGTGTCACTCTTCTTTACATTTATTAGACAACTACTTCATGCAACTCCCAATATATGCACACATTCCATTACATGGTCGCTCGTCAAACTACAAGACGACAAATCTGGTAATGGCTCTCACAAATATATTTCATCCTATTCTTCTATATTTGCTTATGTTGCTACAAATCAATTAACTAAAAAAATGATATTGGATTTGTACATGAGAAACATACCCAAGTTATTTTGTAAATATAGCTCAAGATATCAAATGACAGGTAGTCCTTTGCATCTGTGTTATAATATCACAATGGAATTCTATTAAAATTGATTAGGAAGCACATAAAATTTTCGTTTTACGAGGAAATTATTGAAATTTTGATGCACGCAAGTGTTTGTGTGAAGAATCAAGTGAAGAAATGGTTTTTGCGCTGAGAGAAACCAAAGTAGTTCTCAAGGTTATCACAATTTTAAAGGAGATTCGACACAATTTCAATGTCACAGGGGCTTCACCTTGGGGTTTTTAAATTGTGAAAAATAAAGTCAATATATGGTAGGTATTGGGGGATGCACGGTATTGGGGAAATAATTGAAAGTGGTACAATTTACAAATACCAAAACCAAATTTCTCACATATGTAAGAACACTTTAACTTAATCATTGCTTTGATTAAATTAGTATTTATAAATGTTTTTTCACAATGATCCAGGTGGATATTGGTGGCCACCCACCTATTCCAACTAGCTCCTCTTGTCTGTTTTTTGTTCAGCATGTTCTTTTGTACTTCTTTGTAATTGTGGGTTCTACACTTCTGGGGATGTTTGAAGCCCTAAACATCTTCCAGGTGGATAATGGTGGCCTCTCACCTAATCCAACTAGATTATTTTATATGTTTTCATGTCATCGCATCTTGTTGTACTTCCAAGGTTGTTTTGGAGCCCTAAACAATGGTTTTTTTTGGCTTGCCACAATCAAACTGTAAACACAGTCAAATTTTGATGTCGTAATGTGTAGTTCTATGAAATAACTTTCCAACGGGCTATCACACGCCTAAAACAAAGGTCGTATGAAAACGTTACGACCCCGGGAAGTTGAGGTGCCAACTTACCCATAGGGGCCCACATGACTTTTGACGTTTCACCTCCTATGGTTAGGTTTTTGGATGTCTAGGGTTTTGGAATTCATGAGTAATATAAAAAAGGCCTCTAGAGACTCATTGTAATAATTCTTCTCATACAAATGCGCGTAGCATCCACATCTCTTCTCAGAGATAAATACCACCATTCGAGCAAGTGTTTCAGTTCTACAATTTTACAGTTTCAACCTATTTCATTCATTTAATAGAAGATATTGTTCACTGGATACTTTTGTTATTTTTCATATCTCTATGTTTATTGTATTCAGTCACTTAATCAGTTCGTTCCACTCCTAAATATGGATTAGTAGTATCAGAGCGGTCTGCTCTTCATTTATTTTTCTTCGTGCATGTCCGTGACAAGATTTGGGTACAAGAAGTTGGGACTCGAACCAATTGATTCGTTTCAAGATCGGTCACATCGAGCCTGAAAAAAAATCCATGGTGGGTGAAAAGAAATATGATGGAGCAGGATATCCTATTAAAATGTTGCTCGAGGAAGCCCTCATGCAACAAAGGAACGAAATGATGGACAACTTTGTGCAGATCCTTCGACGACTACCCACATGAGAATAATCTTCATCAAGTGACCATGCAACCCCCTTCAAGGTACATGTAAGCTTTGATATTCCATTATTTGAAGGATTGATAGATGTGGATGTTGTAGATAAATGGTTGAATCTGCTCGAAGGGTATTTTTCAGTCCACAATTTTTTCGATAGGGAAAAAATTACTTTTTCACTCCTCAAAGTCGTCTCCCATGTTAAGGACTGGTGGGATACTTACTCTAAGCAAAGGGTCATAGAGGAATCTGCAATATTTTTGGCAGCCCTTACATGGGATTCCTTTTGGGACGCCATTAAAGAATAGTACTACCATGTTGGAAGCTACGAGGACCAGTACACCAGATGGACCACCTTGCGTCAAGAAAGGGACCAAACAATACCATATTTCACCAATATTTTCCATACCTTGCGCACCAAATTGGGTATCAAAGACTTTGAGCGTCATCTGGTGTTCAAATACTATGGTTGTTTGCATATATACATTCAAATAGAAATGGATTTTCTTGACATTGCCTCATTGGGCACATATTATAGATACGATGTCAAGATCGAGGATAAATTTAAGCAGAAGAGGCGAGAGTTTGGATCGAAAAACTCCTCACAGCCGAAGCAAGGCAAAGGAAGCCCCAACCCACATAGCAAGTGATCGAGCTGAGATGGATGCTCTTAGGAAAATCATTCCAAACCGCAACACAAGAAGGGAAATGAGAAAATGAAGAAGGACATGGGAAAGTGGTGTGAGTACCGTAAAATCCCTTGGCACAACACTGAAGAATATTGCTCCAAGAAGTCACTCATGGCCGAGTTTAAGGCTTCTGAATCAGAGGTCAATTCTGATTCTGATTCAAATCCCGAAGGATGGAATTAGATTATCGATGTTGAACCCAGTGCCACTGTCGCTACCACCAAAGTTAGGCCAAGTGAACCAGAAGAACCATAGGAAGGGGAATGCCTATTTCACTCACATATGTGGGTAAAGGGGGCTATGTTGCATTTCATTGTCGATAGAAGAAGTCAAAAGAACCTGATTTCAGGAGAAGTCCTCAAGCGACTGGACCTGCCAACAACACCGTACTCACAACCCTACACCATCGGTTGGATTCACCAAGGAAGAGATCTTTGTGTAAGCCAACAATGTCATCTACCCTATGACATCAAGCATTTCAAAGATGAGGTATTGTGTGATATTGTTCCCCTTGAAGTTTGTGATGTTCTTTTAGGACAAGCATATTTGTGGAAGCGTTATGTTGTGTATGAGTTTATACCCCGTAGTGTTATTATTACTTTGGGTAGACAATTGTACATGATACCAGAGGTAGCACTGTCTATCGCTATTTCTTTAATCTCTGCTAAGCAATGCAGTAAGGTCATTTCATAGACCGGGAAGTTTGTCTTCTTTATGATCCGTTCTCACAGTAAGTAGAAGTTCGTCGCCACATCTGTGGCCTCTACACAGAGCCTCTCTTTGCAGCAGAAGCAAGTGGATGGGATCGTGGAGGAATACATAGGCATCTTCTCCTCATCCACCAGGGTATCGACGCACTACCAAGTCAAGCGTACACTTGATCTGACCCTTGATGCACCTATACCTAATGGACCAGTCTATCATTGCTCGTTGATGGAAAATGACGAAATCAAACGTCATATCCAAGAGATTCTTCAAAAGGGGCACATCATACCCATATCCTCCTCTTGCAGAAGCCCGATTATAGTAGTGCAGAAGAAGGACAAGACTTAGTGACTCTACATTGATTACAAATCCTTAAACAAAATCATAGTTAGGAACCAATACCCAATTCTCAGGATTGATGAACCTCTTGAACAACTCAAGGGGGGAAAGTTCTTCAACAAGATTGACCTAAAGTCTAGCTACCACCAGGTTCCCATCGAAACCAATGGTGTATGGAAGACATCCTTCAAATCTAAAGAAGGTATCTTTGAATGGTTGGTCATGCCCTTTGGCTTAACAAATGCACCAACCACTTTCATGAGGTTGATGGCTGATGTATTGAGACCCTTCACCAACTCCTTTGTGGTGGTATATTTGGATGACATCCTCATCTTCAATATAACTTGGGAGGAGCACATGCGGCATATTCAATAGGTTTTGAACACTCTGCGACAACACAAGCTATATGCCAACTTGGAAAATTGTTCTTTTGGCATGAACAGGGTCCAATACTTGGGCTACATTGTTGATGAGAATGGGTTACATGTGAATCCAACTAAGATCCAAGTCATCCATGACTGGCAACCCTGAACACACTAACCGAGCTTCAGATCTTCTTGGGACTGGCCAACTTCTACCGACGGTTCATTTTGGGATTCTCCCATATTGCATGGGCCCTCATCCAGGTGACCAAGGGCGGTGACAAGGAAAAGTTTGTGTGGGGGAAGGAACAACAATGAGCATTCGATGATATGAAGCATCGCTTGTGCTCAACTCCAGTACTCTCCTTTCCCGATCTGCAACAACCACTCGAGATTGAGACCGATGCATCTGAATATGTTGTAGGCACATTTTTCACTCAACATGGTTATCCAGTGGCATACCATAGTGAGACACTCTCAGATACTGTCCGTAAATACCCCACCTATGACAAGGAAATGTATTCCATTGTACAAGCATGTCGTTAATGTAAACATTACATTATGGGAAAGGAGACAATCATCCACACTGATCACAAGCATCTGCATTTCATACAGACAAAGGGGAAATTGCAGAACGGTCGTCATCAGAAGTGGTCCACCTACCTGCAGTAGTTCCATCTCAACATCAAGTATAAGACATGGATCTCAAATCATGTCATTGAATGCCTCATTCGACCTCATGTGGCTGCACTCACTATTGTGTTCCATTCTTGTAGACATAAGGCATTTGAGTGGCCCCAACTCTATCAACAAGATCCAGACTTCGCCACCACCTATAAGCTCTTGGGTACAGGCGCAAATGTCACCAATTTTCACTTTCAGGATGGAATATTATGCCATCTGGTCCATCTCTATGTTCCTACAAGAAAGCATGAAAATCTTATCTGGGAAGACCACTACAGTCGAATGACAAGCCATTTTGGCATGGAGAAAACAATGGTTGTTCTTCATAAACATTTTTATTGGCCAAAACTTCGACAGGATGTCAAAAAGTATATCAGATATTGCACTGCCTGTGCCATTTCCAAGATATCCATCAAGAAGCAAGGCATATACACCCCTCTTCCTACTCCCAAGAAGCCTTGGGAATCCATCTTAATGGATTACATGTCTGACCTACCATCCACCAAGCAAGGAAATAACTGTGTATTTGTCTGACCTGCCATCCTCACAGCCTACAAGAAAAATATCACAGTGACAGATACTGCCAAGATATTCTTCAAATGAGTGTGGGTCCATTTTGGGATACCACATACCATTATCTTCGACCAGGACAACAGGTTCCTCAACCCATTATGGTCGAGTCTATGGTCACTATTAGACACCAAGCTCACTAAATCCACTACTTTCCACCCCCAAACAGACAACCAAACATAGGTCATCAATCGAATGATTGTTCACATCCTACACATGTACAACTCTAATCATCCACGTACATGGGATGAGAGTCTCCCTTATGTTTAGCACATTTACAACAGGGCTCTCCATAGCTCCACCGACCATATCCCATTTTAGGTGGGGTTGGGATTCCAACCCTTGGGTCCCATTGATGTTGCACTACCTCTTACCACCACACATACATACTCTTCCCATGTTCATTCTAAGATTGACAAAGCCACCAAATTCATTGAGTGGATTCAACACATCCGCCAATAGTTCCAAGATATTTTTCAGAAATCCAATGCTAAGTACAAGTAGCGCCATGATCAACATAGGGTACCGCACTAGTTTCAGGTTGGCGACAAAGTCTGGTTACATTTGCAGAAGGAGCATCTCATAGGGCCCCATCGGAAGCTCTGCCCACTTCACTATGGGCCTTACACTATCACCAAGGCTGTGGGTAGTAATGCTTTTGAGCTCAACACTCCACCCTTTCTTGGCCTGCACCTAGTGTTCAATGTAGACCTCATTCGGCCATATTTTACACCATTATTGGACACCTTAGTTATCGCAAAATAGATGACACCAACATATCTCAACCATGAATACATGGAACAACCATCCACTGATTATATAGTGGACACATAGGTCAAGGGCACGCACCAACAGATGATCCATCTTTATCGGGTTGTCAAGGCAGGGCAGTTCCTACACTAAAGCAAGTGGCTCACCCAAGGCCAAATCCAACAAAATTTTTCTCACCTGATGGGGGAACTCAACGCAATGGATACCATTACTTCCTAAGGGGGGAGGATTGATCTAGGTGGATATTGGTGGCCACCCACCTATTCCAATTGGTTCCAATTGTTCGTTTTTTTGTTCAACACGTTCTTTTGTACTTCTTTGTAATTGTGGGTTCTACACTTTTGGGGTTGTCTGAAGCCCTACACATCTTCTAGGTGGATACTGGTGGCCTCTCACCTAATCCAACTGGATTATTTTGTATGTTTTCATGTCAGCACATTTTGATGTACTTCTAGGGTCGTTTTGGAGCCCTAAACAATGTTTTTTTGGCTTGTCGCAATCAAACTGTAGACGGAGTTAGAGTTTGATGGCATGATGTGTAGTTATTTGAAAGAAATTTCCAATGGGCTATCACACACCTAAAACGGAGGTCGTATGCAAAAGTTACAACCCCGGGAAGTTGAGGTACCAACTTACCCATAGGGTCCCACATGACTTTTGGTGTTTCACCTCTTAGGGTTAGGTTTTTGGATGTCTAGGGTTTTGGCATTCATGAGTAATATCAAAAAGGCCTCTAGAGCCTCATTGTAATCATTTTGCTCAGATGGATGTGCGTAGCAGCCATCTCTTCTCAGAGATATCTACCACCATTCGAGCAAATGTTTCAGTTCTACAGTTTTACAGTTTCATCCTATTTAATTTATTTAATAGAAGATATTGTTCACTGGATATCTATGTTATTATTCATATCTCTGTGTTTATTATATTTAGTTTGTTAATCAGTTTATTCCGCTCCTAAATACGGATCACACACACACACACACACATAATTGTGAAATTGTGATGACATTGTATTCAATGTTTATATATATAATTGTTAAATTGTGATGACATTGCATGATGAACAAGGATGAAAGCTAAAAAGTGACTAGTCTTTGTCTTCGAGGTAAAGAATGAATTTTCCCTTACCCTATTCAAGAGTAATAAATGGATTTGGAAATGGTTTTATTTTCACATTTTCTAACAATAATAATAATAATCTATTTTTAAGGTCACAACCAAGCCAGACACCAAATTGGTGTATGAGACCCCCTTTGCCCAACGATTTGACTGGTAAAATATATGAAGGTATACATACCCTACCCCCCTCTCGATTTGAACTTGTGACCTCTTAAGAGGAAGCACACCTTCTTAACCATTAGGCCCGTAATGAAATCTTGCATAATTGCAAATACAATTCTTGACACGAGACAATTTTGATTCTTGAAGTTCAACGAGCTAACTAAACATTGTATATCATTTACCGATTTTATATTTTTATTCTTATAGTTTAGGGAGTTTAATAAACATAGTCTGAATTATATTGGATCAATCAATTTGTCTATAAATCCCTAAATTACTTGTTTGGGAAATCAGAACATGCCATGGGTAATTATAATCTTTGGACTAGTTATAGCTTGGCCTAACATCATAGCTTCCATAATAGTTTTTTTAAAATGAATAGACACTTAACTTAAAATGCTACATGTCCATTTTTGAATGTTTTTCAAATTCCTAAGCTCTAAGCCATGTACATGTCGTTATATGTACCTGCATGAAAGCCACATTGCTTCTAAAAGGTATAGCTAAATTCAACTGGGTTAAGAGCGTTATCAAGGGTTTTGAATGCTAGAAATGCCAATTTGCAAGAGGAATGTGGCTAGAGTAAGCTTGTTTGTCAATAGCATTTATTGGTCAAGTCTTAAACTGTAGACAATAGTAGAAACAATAACACCAATAACATTATGGTCAGGGTATTGTTCGGTAGAAGCTCTATTATAACATTTTTATAATTGTGAATCTATTAGGTAGAGCTGATAGATAGTTACCAGAGTTGTTCAAAGTAACATAACAAATGTTAAGGGGGATAAGATTTGATTACAACATATTCAACCCAAAGAATGTATGATACTTCTCAGTGTCCTAAGAAGAAGACGAGGAAGGGTAAGCAACAACAATAGTAGTTTGCAGGAGTTTTTTTTTTTCTTTAAATCATAAAATAAATTTAAAGTAGGGAGGGTAGTACCACCATATTGATTTTCACTCGTTGATTCAAAAACAATTGATCGAGGTACATTCCCCCATGGCTTACTTATTTCTAGGGGATTTTTGATGGATCATGGATGAGATGTCTCGGATCGACCATTAATACCGGATGAAGGAATAGTTATATCCATTATTTGTGAAATGATTTGATGCAATGCTAAGGTTTCATGGCTAGATTCGTTAAATTAACTTCGAATCTCTTTGATCCAAGTTGAGGTTTCTAGCTCATGGATTCTTAAAATATTTGACAAATCATACGCGTGAGTTTTAAGTATAATGTGCTTTGATTTCAGTTAGAAAATGAAAGTACATGCTTGCATGCCGAACATACTAAAGGATGTTTTCTTATTACAGTGGAAGAAGTTCATGACCGTGTGGTTTGGATTTTAGGATTGAATCTGACTTTGTTCGATAGGATATTGACTCCAAGTTGATTGTTTTCTCGATTACCAGTGAAATGGTACCAATTTAATACTAAAGTGACGAATCGGGAAAACATTGTTTAGCCTAGATCAATAAGCCTGATTTGACATCTACCACCCAATTTGGCCAACACTACAACAACAAGACTGCTATTTTTGGTCAATGCTTCAACCAATCCCTATAGAGCGCACAAGTATGTTGTGATTTCATGCCTTCGGTCATGAAATCGTAACGAAATGACTTATTATGTAATTTTGTTGTCCAACTAGTTTGTCTAGAGCTAATATTGTATCTCTTGACTATCCTTAGTAGATTGTACGAGATTGGATGTCTAAAGAACTATTGGTTCTGATTTGAATGTTATTGTATAAATATCGAGGGCATTTATGCTTGAAGATACAGATTGATAATATTATTAAGAGAGAAGCAAGGTCAAACTTTGTTCAACATATAACAAATTTACCAACTTAACGAGAACTCTCCAGAGTTCTCGTTTTTTAGAGGTTGCATTTTTACCCCTATTTCAAAAAGTGGTGCTACCGATAGCACCCATTTTTTTTGAGGTGGTTAAAATTGCGACTTGTTTGAAATCACAGCCTTGACATTTTGAACATAACCATGAAATTAACACTCGAATCGAAAAATGATGCTACTAGTAGCACCAGTTTTTTTCTGAAGATAAAACTATGACCTACTTAAAATTGTGTCCTTGACCACTGGCACCACCGTAAATAAAACATTGAAATCAACTTCTAAATATAAAAATATTATTACTTTATAATTTATTTATAAATTAACTTTGTTTTTTTAAATAATTTACATTATGAAATTAATTTGAAAAAAAAAAAAAAAA
>ML820996.1:29675-59122 GCA_009831015.1 Picea engelmannii | reverse complement strand
TGTGTTGTTAAGCCACTCCGTGATGTTAAAGTCACCGGTTCGAAACCTGCGGGGACAAAAAATCCAACCATGTTAAGGGTTGGTGTGGCTCAGGCCGAGTGCGATCCCCGGGTGATTTTGACGGCTTAGATGCCCCTGAGTCGGGGTTTCTCAAGCCACAGGTTAATCGCATAGCCAACAGGTCCCGCACAAATTAACAAACAAAAAAATTATCAAGTAATGACACATTAAGATTATTTTTGGTAAGGTGAGGGTAGTATCAGAACCGATCTATTTAATGGAGTTTGGCAGCCTATGCTTGGATCTGCAACTCTGACCGCTGCACACATACATTATGACTCCCTCTCTAGAAGGGGATCCGCCTCCAGATTCCCCATCCCTTGACATGCAAGACTTTCAGGGCCTAGTTTCATCCTATACCAAAGCGCCCAAGATCCCGCCCTCCCGTTTTGTCAAAAAGGCGACCAAAATCCCCAAGGTTTCAGTCTACGCTCCTACAGTGCGACCATTGGCTCTAAGGCTTGTAGATCATGATTTGATCATTCAATTCACTGGATTATGGCCATCTCCAAGAGCCATGCATATCTGGCTGGAAGCAAACTGGCGCAAGCTGATCAAAGGGCAACTCTCGGCAGCCTTTTGCGGTAAGGGATTCTATGCCTTTTTATTTGAAAAGAAAGAAGATAGAGATATGATCTTTCACAACGGCCCATACTTCATGGGGGCCAAAGGAATGTATCTAAACAAATGGATTCCATACTTTAGCCCAGAAAATGATATCCCCTCTGCAGTCCCAGTCTGGGTCAGGTTACCCTTCCTTCCCTTGCACTGCTGGAACGATGAAACAATTTGAAACATAGGAAACACCCTTGGTAAGTTCATAGACCATGTTGAGCCAAAGGATGGCCTTCAGGCCTATGCGAGACTCAGTGTAGAAGTTTATCTGGAAAAGGGCCTCCCAGAAGCTATACAACTAAATCTTGATAGTTGGTCCTACATCCAACAAGTGGATTACGAACAAATCCCCTTCAAGTGTAAAATATGTCACGAATATGGCCACTTTGCTAAATCCTACCCTCAAGCCAAAGATTCTCAAGATCAATACCCCAGGCAAGACCAGTGGTAGCAACCCAAAAGGAAGAAACCAAATGGGAAAAATCAACAAATCCCACACCAAAATCAAAGGGAAAAGCCTTCTGAGCCACAAGAACAGATCCTCGGATCCCCTCAAAAAGGAGAATCTAGCCATAATCGCCAGGTCGACCTTAGCCAAAACAGTATTCCACCTGTCGACATGGAACCACAAGAAATCAGTGGGAAAGGACTAGAAGCAGAAAAAAGAGGAAGCGACGTTGCCCTAGAGAAGAATAAAGAAGTTTTGGAATCAAGTGAAGATCACGCTCAATCTCCACACACTCAAAACCTGGAAAACCCAAAAATCTCGGAAGAAGAGGGTCAAGACTCCAAATAGCGACTCTGAAGTGGAATTAACCCAAACCATTAACAGTAAAAAACTTGGAATGAAATCACATCGAAACAAAAGGGAATCAGCAGTAAATAGGGAAAAGGAATTAGGGATTCAAAAAACCATTGAGGAATCCCTCAAGAAAGATGGAAAATCCAGTAAGAATAAAGCAGCCCAGCACAAGGGAACAAGTTCATAGACTTCAAGAGGGGGGGCAACCAAACACCTTGATAAATAATGAAAATCGTCTCCTGGAATTGTAGGGGATTAGGCAGTAACCACAAGAAAGAAGACCTCAAAAAACTTCTACAAGTAGAAAAACCAGCAATCCTCATGCTCCAGGAGACGAAACTAGGGGAACTGGAAACCCTCAACGACCTTCAAAAAATATGGAATAATTGTGATGGACGCGCAGTGAGCTCCAGAGGGGCTTCAGACGGAATCAGAATCCTCTGGAAAAGGAAAAATTTTGAACTGCAAGCACAAACGCAAACCCAATTCTGGATCCGAGTGAACCTTCTCAATAAAATTTCAGGTATGCTCTATTCCATCATTAACGTTTACATACCAAATAATTACAATGAAAAAATTGAATGTTGGTAATCTCTGATAGACCTTTCCAAAGAAACCCCCCCCAAAACCTCATTATCGCAGAAGACTTCAACAAAACTCGAGACACAATGGAAAAAAGAGGAGGATCGGTCGTTAGAGATCAATTCCGAGAAAGATTGGAGGACCTCATCTCGGATTTGGACCTGTATGACGTCTCGTCCAGTAAAGGAATCTACACATGGAACAATAGAAGAGCAGGGCCCGGTCATATCACAGCCAGACTAGATAGATTTCTGATCAACAGCGAATTATTGGCCCTCCCAGATAAGCGGTGCTCAGTGAATCTCCCCTAGGCTGGGTTGGATCATCGCCCCATAAGACTGACCTTTGAAAACAGCAGAACTGGGGTCCAATCCCCTTCAAGCTAAATCCTCTTTGGCTGGACCAACCAGTGATTCTTCATTCCATTGCTCAGATCTGGAACCAGTGGATCACAGGATCTCCAAACTACATATGGGAGAAGAAACTCAAATCAGTCAAAGACATGCTAAAGAGATGAGCTAAAGAAAATTCGCGCAACAAAGCACAAGCCAAAAATGCCCAACTGGAGGCCCTCCAAGCTGAAATGGAAAGTGTAGAGATCCCGCAGAGTCTCCTATCCCAAGAGCAATACCTCCACAAAGACTATCTTCGGGCTCTAGTGGAAGAAGAAATGGCCTAGAGGCTTGATGCAGGAGCATCTCTCCACGTTAGCCATCCATCCAGCCAACCACGCCAGCAAATTCAAATCGCGCGCTAAGAGGGAGGCGTAGCCTCATTTAAATCTGAATTCAATGTAATTAATGTTTTAGGCTATTGAGCCAGGAAGTCGTGCCTTTGTGCATGTTGTAGTTAAGATCGGCTTTAATGCTAGATAGGCTGAGATCTAGATCCAGATGTTGGACTAGACATCCATTTATTGTAATTGAATACAGTAGGTAGACCTAGAGGAAGCACTCGATGAGCCCCTCAGGTAAAAGAGATTTTCAGATCTCATTTTGGTAGTAGTAGTGGTAATGGTTGTAAGAGTAGACCCAAAGAGAGCTCGAGAACACCTTGTACAAACAGGCATTTGCCATTGTTAATATAAACAGAAGCAGTTTTTCCTGCACATGTTCTGTGTTATATGGATGTCTGTGTGTGTTCTTTATGTATGTTGTAGATGTGTGTGGTGCATTTGTAGGGAGTTTGTGTGATTTCAGGCGAAGGTCTTTGAGGTTTCATGCCAGGAGGGCGTGACAGAGTACTGCGGTCTCTAAATACCAGTGCACTGAGGATGCACTTCTGAATACTGCGGGTTCAGACAAAGACGTGTCGTGGCACATAAACTAAAGTCAACAACTCAGAGGAAGAAGACCTCAAGGTTGTTGAATACCTTGGAGGTAAGGCTGTGTATGAGAGACACAGTTGCAGACAGAATTCTGCTGTGAATTTTGTAGAGCTCTGCCAAGTGGGCATCAAGCATATGCATAGTGGTGTTGAGGAAGAACTCTGTTGTGAGTTGAGGAAGAAGAAAACATAATCACTGAGGATTCTGTGAGAGCTCTGCCAGGAGGGCATCGAGCAAGTGCAAGGAGTGCACAGAGAAGGAACTCTGTTGTGAGTTCAGAAAGAAGAGACAGAATCACTAAGAATTATGTGAAGCTCTGCCAGGTGGGCATTGAGCAAGTGCATAGGTGCACAGGGGAAGAAGACAGGACTGTTGAACATTCTATGGAAGAATACTCTACCAGGAG
Source organism: Picea engelmannii (assembly GCA_009831015.1). Taxonomy (NCBI): domain Eukaryota; kingdom Viridiplantae; phylum Streptophyta; class Pinopsida; order Pinales; family Pinaceae; genus Picea; species Picea engelmannii. Next base: position 55,330 of record ML820996.1, on the reverse strand, counting down.
GGCATCGGGTCAGTGTGCAGGTAGGCACAAGAAGAGAAGGAAAGAAATCTTTGAGTTCTGTGAGCTTAAGGGAAGAATCCACTGAGGGATTCTCACAGGGTTGTTGAACACCCTGAAAAGGCTCAGCAAGAGGTTGCTTGAGTAGGAGACAACCAAGAAGGCGTCAAATTCTCCATCTGTGGGAGAAGGAAGTTGAAGATAAAATCCCTTAGGGGTCTGAGTGGTTGAGAAGCTTAGGAGGGACAGTGCTTTCACCCACGAGGTCATAACTGCAAGGAGTGCAGAGACTGAAGAACTCTTTGGAAGAGTTCAGAGTACCCAAATCTTAGGAGAGTTAGCAATTATGTACGCGGAGCAAAGCTCAAGGTGAAGGAGTTCGCAGAGAGAGAAGAGAAACAAAGGTCGGAGGCCTTTGAGAACTTGGAATTTCTTCCAAGTCTGGGAGAAAGTGCGTAGGAAGCTCAGGAGAGCTCAGCAGCCGTCGGATCGACGGAGGAGAGAGATCTAGACCGTTGATTTCTATGTCCAGGAGGAGCTCAGGAGGAGCTTACAAAAGGAGGAGATCGTCAGCGGTCGGATCTCATTCAGAAATCCCGTAAGTCGTCGGATCGGGAGAAGGTGCGCAGAGTTTAGCAGCCGGAGGAGCGCAGAAGAAGGAAGGATCTGAACCGTCAGATCTGGAGCAGAAATCCTGTCAGCCGTTGGGTCAAGAGGAGATGACCAGAGTTTAGCCTCTGGAGTAGGCGCGCAGAAGAAGTGATCTGAGCCGTCAGATCTGGGCAAAATACCCGACAGCCGTCAGATTGGATAGGAGTTGCACGAGGTTCAGCCATCGGGATAGTAGTCATCGGGCAATCGAGATTCTCGAGGGCAAGAGAATCGAGACATTCCAAGTCTCAAAACACCGGAGCGATCTGGACCGTCCGTTAGCAGAGACACGTGGTGGAGATCGAGCGCCCGTCAGTATTGAGGCGCATCGGGAAATCGACATTCCCATGGACAAGAGATCGGGGAAATCCAGGTCGAAAACCCTGGCATAATCTGAGCCGTCCGTTCAGAGGGACAGGTGTCAAAGATCTGAAGAGAGTCGGTATATCATTCATCAGGAAATTGGAGTTCCCGAGGACAAGAAAATTGGGACATCGAAAGTCTCGAAATACCGGAGGAATCGAGACCGTCCATCTGGAAGGGACGCGTGGAGGAGATCAACGTCATCGGGAAAGGGCCGACAAGGAAGCCATCCATCGGTGTTTGCTCCATTGGGATATCGGGAATCATGTGGACGTGGTCTCTACGCCATTTGAAATTGCGAATCGCGAAACACTGATTAGTGGGGGCCAGCTGTCAGCACATCGGGGCTGAGGAAAGAGCCATAGTGGAAGCCAGTTGTCAGTGCAACAGAGAGTCGGGATTCGAGGAGTCGGGAATCTCGTAGACATATGAAATTGGGCATTGGTAACCCCGTAGCCCCGACGGGAGGCAGGACTATGATCATGAGAATAGTGGTCGCATTGGAAGGGCTTAGCTTGGAGGGCTAAAGCGCGTCGGGAATCGGAGGATCGCGGATCCAAAGGACGTTTGCAATTTGTCATCGAAAAGTCCGAAACCCCGATGAAGAGTATGACTGCGGTCATATACGGGGAGGTCACATGGACCAAAAGCTAAGGTAGAAGGGGTGTGCATCAGTGAAAAGGAGCTCATCAGTGATTGGGGATTGAAGAGTACAGTGACTCTCGACAGCAGGAAGCTTGAAACCCCGAACCCCGATATTGAGTCGAGGAAAAGTCACGGTAAAGTGCAGAAGGCCGTGAAGGGAGTTAAAGGACCTGTGGATCGGGTTTTAGCAAAGGATTCCAGCAGGGGATCTAAAGAGCTAATTCGGCTCAGCAAAAGTGGATTTGTTTTGATCGATCCTGTGAGCGGGCGAGGAGTTGTCGGAGGAGGTAGCTCGCGCCGGCGTCAAGTGGTATCAGAGATGATTTCTTGTCTGTATATTTCAGGAAGGAAGAGGCAGAGGAGGAAAGCACTCTGATACACACGTCAAGTGGTATCAGAGCGGGATTTTGTTTGTATATTGCAGACAGAGGAAGTAGGAGGAAGACAGAGCGCTGGATGACTCTGTAAGGACTTGTTTGCAGGTCGGCAGCAGTCCATAGATAGTCAGTAGGACTGTAAGATGAAGCTGGACACACTCAAGATGCAGAGTGATAGTAGCAGATTTTCCAGGAAGGCAAACAGAGGCGGCAAGATGGCTAGTGAAGGCCGTAGGTATGCTGGGAGGAGAGAGCTATGGAGCCAAGAAGACATGGATGAAGAGCTCGCATATATAAAACGAGAAATGGCGAGGCTCGAATTGAAGATACGGCAGGATAAGGAGCCGAGATGGGTATATGAATGGCCCATGAAAGAAGCCAAAGGCAAAATGGCCAGTCAGGGAGTTGATGGTCAGAAGACAGCGGAGGCTGTTAACAGGGTGGTTGAGGTATGTAAACCAGAGACTGGGAGAGGTCTCGATGATGAAGAGGATGAATTGGGATCAATTGAGGATCTTAAGGACTGCCAGGAGGGAAGAGAAGAAATTTCAGTTTGCTAGGTGGACAATGACATGAGATCACTGCGGGATCTCAGAGACTGTCATGAGGACAGTCGAGGAATTTCACATTGCCAGCTAGGCAATGATATGAGGTCGCTGCGGGATCTTGAAGACTGCTAGGAAGGCAGCGGAAGCATCTTGGACTGTCAGCTGGGCATAAATGAACATTTGAGACCATTTGAAGGTCTCATGGAGAGTTCAATTCAGCAAGAAGTGCTGATGAAGATGGGATCAGTTGATCTCATAGTCAGTGAGGAGGGCAGTAGAGACATCCCATATTTCCAGGTGGGCAAGGATGAGCAGATGAGTTGGAATCAGCCAGGGGAGCTAACAGAGTAGGTGAGCTCGAAGATAGATTTGGGTCAGCATGTGCAGCTGACAGAAGAGGAGGAAGATCATAATGATATTCTGATGATTGGGGGAATTGGAGTATTCCTACCATGTGCCCAGGAGGAGGCATAAATTTGTGTTGCAGATGGTACAACAGCAGAACAGTCGGCTGAGACTTCCAGAGAAGAAATTGAGCAGGTGTTTGAGACTTCCCAAGCACAAGCAGAAGCGGATGAAGAGGAGAATGAGCATTCAGAGGAATGGCTCAATGACTTCAGCTAAGAAGCTGAGGAAGCTCTAGCGTTGAAGCTGACAGCAAAAGAAGCAGAAGAGGATGACGAGCATTCTGAGGAATGGATCATCATTTTCAACCAAGAAGATGAAGAGACTGCAACTTGGAAGTTTGCAGCAAAAGAAGAAAAAGGGGCAGGCAACATTTTCTTTGCTGATCTGTGGGAACAGATTGAAGCCTTGGAGGAAAGGGTGAAAGTGCAGAGTGTGCACATCCAACAGGTGAAGTTGGAAACTGATGAAGGAGGTATGGGAGATTAGGGTGATCTGCCCATGTGCCAAAAAATTTTGCAGCTGAGGAGACTGCATAAATAGAGCTAACCACTGGAGCAGCTGGACGAAGTGATCAAAGAGATCAGTAGGCTGATGTTGAGGTCAGCAGAGACTGCCAACGAGGAGAGGTTGGGCAGAAAATAAGCAGCAACAACAGTGGCGCAACAGAAGCAGTAGTAGCAGCAGAATGGAGTAGATGGGAAGCTCCAGATATTTGTTTGGGATCCAGGAGGATTTCCAACCGCTTAGAGGGGAAGCGCATGAGTAGGAGCTCATGATTTTGCAACTGAGGAGTTTGATGCAGGAGCATCTCTCCACGTCGGCCAACCAGCCATCCAACCACGCCAGTGAATTCAAATCACGCGCTAAGAGGGAGGCGCAGCCTCATTTAAATCTGAATTCAATGTAATTAATGTTTTAGGCTGTTGAGCCAGGAAGTTGTGCCTTTGTGCATGTTGTAGTTAAGATCGGCTATAATGCTAGATAGGCTGAGATCTAGATCCAGATGTTGGACTAGACAACCATTTATTGTAATTGAATAGAGTAGGTAGACCTGGAGGAAGCATTCGATGAGCCCCTTAGGTAAAAGATATTTTCAGATCTCATTTTGGTAGTAGTAGTGGTAATGGTTGTAAGAGTAGAGCCAGAGAGAGCTCGAGAACACCTTGTACAAACAGGCATTTGCCATTGTTAATATAAACAGAAGCAGTTTTTCCTGCACGTGTTCTGTGTTATATGGATGTCTGTGTGTGTTCTTTATGTATGTTGTAGATGTGTGTGGTGCATTTGCAGGGAGATTGTGTGATTTCAGGCGAAGGTCTTTGAGGTTTCATGCCAGGAGGGCGTGACAGAGTACTGCGGTCTCTGAATACCGGTGCACTGAGGATGCACTTCTGAATACTGTGAGTTCAAACAAAGACGTGCTGCGGCACAGGAACTGAATTCAACAACTCAGAGGAAGAAGATCTCAAGGTTGTTGAATACCTTGGAGGTAAGGCTGTGTATGAGAGACACAGTTGCAGACAGAATTCTGCTGTGAATTCTGTAGAGCTATGCCAAGTGGGCATCGAGCATATGCACAGTGGTGCTGAGGAAGAACTCTATTGTGAGTTGAGGAAGAAGAAAACAGAATCACTGAGGATTCTATGAGAGCTCTGCCAGGAGGGCATCGAGCAAGTGCAAGGAGTTCACAGAGAAGGAACTATGTTGTGAGTTCAAAAATAAGAGACATAATCACTAAGAATTCTATGAAGCTCTGCCAGGTGGGCATTGAACAAGGGGAAGAAGACAGGACTGTTGAACGTTCTGTGGAAGAATACTCTGCCAGGAGGGCATCGGGTCAGTGTGCAGGTAGGCACAAGAAGATAAGGAAAGAACTCTTTGAGTTCTGTGAGCTTAAGGGCAGAATCCACTGAGGGATTCTCACAGGGTTGCTGAACACCCTGAAAAGGATCAGCAAGAGGTTGCTTGAGTAGGAGACAGCCAAGAAGGCGTCAAATTCTCCATCTGTGGGAGAAGGAAGTTGAAGATAAAATCCCTTAGGGGTCTGAGTGGTTGAGAATCTCAGGAGGGACAGTGCTTTCATGCACGAGGTCATAACTGTAAGGAGTGTAGAGACTGAAGAACTCTTTGGAAGAGTTCGGAGTACCCAAATCTCAGGAGAGTCAGCGATTATGTATGCGCAGTGAAGATCAAGGTGAAGGAGTTCACAGAGAGAGAAGAGAAACAAAGGTCGGAGGCCTTTGAGAACTTGTAATTTCTTCCAAGTCTGGGAGAAAGTGCGTAGGAAGCTCAGGAGAGCTCAGTAGCCGTCGGATTGACGGAGGAGAGAGATATGGACCGTTGATTTCTACGTCCAGGAGGAGCTCAGGAGGAGCCTACAAAAGGAGGAGACCGTCAGCCGTCGGATCTCACTCAGAAATCCTGTAAGTCGTTGGATCAGGAGAAGGCACGCAAAGTTTAGCAGTCGGAGGAGAGCAGAAGAAGGATAGATCTGAACCGTCAGATCTAGAGAAGAAATCTCGTCAACCGTTGGGTCGGGAGGAGATGACCATAGTTTAGCCTCTGGAGTAGGTGTGCAGAAGAAGTGATCTGAGCCGTCAGATCTGGGAAAAATACCCGACAGCCGTCAGATTGGATAGGAGCTACACGAGGTTCAGCCATCGGTATAGCAGTCATCGGGAAATCAGGATTCTCGAGGGAAACAGAATCGAGACATTCCAAGTCTCGAGACACCAGAGCGATCTGGACCGTCCGTTAGCAGCGACACGTGGTGGAGATCGAGCACCCGTCAGTATTGAGGTGCATCGAGAAATCGACATTCCCGTGGACAAGAGATCGGGGAAATCCAGGTCGAAATCCCCGGCATAATCTGAGCCATCCGTTTAGAGGGACAGGTGTCAGAGATATGAAAAGAGTCGGCATAGCAGTCATCGGGAAATCGGAGTTCCTGAGGACAAGAAAATTGGGACATCGAAAGTCTTGAAATCCTGGAGGAATCGAGACCGTCCATCTGGAAGGGACGTGTGGAGGAGATCGGTGTCATCGGGAAAGGGCCGACAAGGAATCCGTCCATCGGTGTTTGGTCCATCGGGATATAGGGAATCCCGTGGACGTGGTGTCTACGCCTTTTGAAATCATGAATCGCGAAACCCCGATCAGTGGGGGCCAGCTGTCAGCACATCAGGGCTAAGGAAAGAGCCATAGTGGAAGCCAGTTGTCAGTGCAACGGAGAGTCGGGATTCAAGGAGTCGGGAATCCCGTAGACATATGCAATTGGGCATTGGAAACCCCGTATCCCCGACGGGAGACAGGACTATGATCACTGGAATAGTGGTCGCATTGGCCTGGGCTTAGCTTGGAGGGCTAAAGTGCGTCGGGAATCGGAGGATCACGGCCCAAAGGACGTTTGCAATTTGGCATCGAAAAGTCCGAAACCCCGATGAAGAGTATGACTGCAGTCATATACAGGGAGGTCACATGGACCAAAAGCTAAGGTAGAAGGGGTGCACATCGGTGAAAAGGAGCTCATCGGTGATCGGGGATTGAAGAGTACAGTGACTCTCGACAGCGGGAAGCTCGAAACCTCGAACCCCAATATTGAGTCGGGGAAAAGTCACGGTAAAGGGCAAAAGGCCATGAAGGGAGTTAAAGGACCTGTGGATCGGGTTTTAGCAGAGGATTCCAGCAGGGGATCTAAAGAGCTAATTCGGCTCAACAAAAGTGGATTTGTTTTGATCAATCTTGTGAGCAGGAGAGGAGTTGTCGGAGGAGGTAGCTCGCGCCGGCGTCAAGTGGTATCAGAGCTGATTTCTTGTCTGTATATTTCAGGCAGGAAGAGGCAGAGGAGGAAAGCACTCTGATACACACGTCAAGTGGTATCAGAGTGGGATTCTATTTGTATATTGCAGACAGAGGAAGCAGGAGGAAGACAAAGCGCTGGAGGACTCTCTAAGGACTTGTTTCCAGGTAGTTAACAGTCCATAGACAGTCAGCAGGACTGTAAGATGAAGCTGGACACACTCAAGATGCAGAGTGACAACAACATATTTTCCAGGAAGGCAAATAGAGGCAGCAAGATGGCTACTGAAGGCCATAGGTATGCTGGGAGGAGAGAGCTATGGAGCCAAGAAGACATGGATGAAGAGCTCGCATATATAAAAAGAGAAATGGTGAGGCTCGTATGGAAGATACGGCAGGATAAGGAGCCGAGATGGGTATATGAATGGCCCATGAAAGAATCCAAAGGCAAAATGGCCAGTCAGGGAGTTGATGGTCAGAAGACAGCGGAGGCTGTTAACAGGGTGGTTGAGGTATGTAAACCAGAGACTGGGAGAGGTCTCGATGATGAAGAGGATGAATTGGGACCAATTGAGGATCTCAAGGACTGCCAGGAGGGAAGAGAAGAAATTCCAGTTTTCCAGGTGGGCAACGACATGAGATCATTGCGGGATCTCAGAGACTGTCACGAGGACAGCCGAGGAATTTCACATTGCCAGCTGGGCAATGATATGAGGTCGCCGCGGGATCTCGAAGACTGCCAGGAAGGCATCGGAAGCATCTTGGACTTCCAGGTGGGCAGAGATGAACATTTGAGACCATTTGAAGGTCTCATGAAGAGTTCAATTCAGCAAGAAGTGTTGATGAAGATGAGATCAGTTGATCTCATAGTCCGTCAGGAGGGCAGTAGAGACATCCCATATTTCTAGGTGGGCAGGGATGAGCAGATGAGTTGGAATCATCCAGGGGAGCTGACAGAGCAGGTGAGCTCGAAGATAGATTTGGGTCAGCATGTGCAGCTGACAGAAGAGGAGGAATATCAGAATGATATTCTAATGATTGGGGGAATTGGAGTATTCCTACCATGTGCCCAGGAGGAGGCAGAAATTTGTGTTGCAGATGGTGCAACAGCAGAACAATCGGTTGAGACTGCCAGAGAAGAATTGGAGCAGGTGTTTGAGACTACCCAAGCACAAGCAGAAGCAGATGAAGAGGAGAATGAGCATTCATAGGAATGGCTCAATGACTTCAGCCAAGAAGCTGAGGAAGCTGTAGCGTTGAAGCTGATAGCAAAAGAAGCAGAAGAGGATGACGAGCATTCTGAGGAATGGCTCAGCATTTTCAGCCAAGAAGATGAAGAGACTGCAACTTGGGAGTTTGTAGCAAAAGACGAAAAAGGGGCAGGCAGCATTTGCTTTGTTGATATGTGGGAACAGATTGAAGCCTTGGAGGAAAGGGTGAAAGTGCAGAGTACGCACATCCAACAGGTGAAGTTGGAAACTGATGAAGGAGGCATGGGAAATCAGGGTGATCTGCCCATGTGCCAAAAAAAATTGCAGCTGAGGAGACTACATAAACAGAGCCAGCCACTGGAGCAGCTGGACGAAGTGATCGAAGAGATCAAAAGGTTGATGTTGAGGTCAGCAGAGACTGCCAGCGAGGAGAGGCTGGGCAGAAAAGAAGCAGCAACAGTAGTGGTGCAGCAGAAGCAGTAGCAGCAGCAAAATGGAGCAGATGGGAAGCTCCAGATATTTGTTTGGGATCCAGGAGGATTTCCAACCACTTAGAAGGGAAGCGCATGAGCAGGAGCTCATGATTTTGCAGATGAGGAGTTTGATGCAGGAGCATCTCTCCATGTCATCCAGCTAGCCACGCCAGCGAATTCAAATCACGCGCTAAGAGGGAGGCACAGCCTCATTTAAATCTGAATTCAATGTAATTAATGTTTTAGGTTGTTGAGCCAGGAAGTCGTGCCTTTGTGCATGCTGTAGTTAAGATCGGATTTAATGCTAGATAGGATGAGATCTAGATCCAGATGTTGGACTAGACAACCATTTATTGTAATTGAATAGAGTAGGTAGACTTGGAGGAAGCACTCGATGAGCCCCTCAGGTAAAAGAGATTTTCAGATCTCATTTTTGTAGTAGTAGTGGTAATGGTTGTAAGAGTAGAGCCAGAGAGAGCTCGAGAACACCTTGTACAAACAAACATTTTCCATTGTTAATATAAACAGAAGCAGTTTTTCCTGCACATGTTCTGTGTTATATGGATGTTTGTGTGTGTTCTTTATGTATGTTGTAGATGTGTGTGGTGCATTTGCAGGGAGTTTGTGTGATTTCAGGCGAAGGTCTTTGAGGTTTCATGCCAGGAGGGCGTGACAGAGTACTGCGGTCTCTGAATACAGGTGCACTAAGGATGCACTTCTGAATACTGCGGGTTCAGACAAAGACGTGTTGCGGAACAGGAACTGAAGTCAACAACTCAGAGGAAGAAGACCTCAAGGTTGTTGAATACCTTGGAGGTAAGGTTGTGTATGAGAGACACAGTTGCAGACATAATTCTACTGTGAATTCTGTAGAGCTTTGCCAAGTGGGCATCGAGCATATGCATAGTGGTGCTGAGGAAGAACTCTGTTGTGATTTGAGGAATAAGAAAACAGAATCATTGAGGATTCTATGAGAGATCTGCCAGGAGGGCATCGAGAAAGTGCAAGGATTTCACAGAGAATGAACTCTGTTGTGAGTTCAAAAAGAAGAGACAGAATCACTAAGAATTCCGTGAAGCTCTGCCAGGTGGGCATTGAGAAAGTGCATAGGTGCACAGGGGAAGAAGACAGGACTACTAAACGTTCTGTGGAAGAATACTCTGCCAGGAGGGCTTCGGGTCAGTGTGCAGGTAGGCATAAGAAGAGAAGGAAAGAACTCTTTGAGTTCTGTGAGCTTAAGGGAAGAATCCACTGAGGGATTCTCACAGGGTTGTTGAACACCCTGAAAAGGCTCAGCAAGGGGTTGCTTGAGTAGGAGACAACCAAGAAGGCGTCAAATTATCCATCTGTGGGAGAAGGAAGTTGAAGATAAAATCCCTTAGGGGTCTGAGTGGTTGAGAAGCTCAGGAGGGACAGTGCTTTCACGCACGAGGTCGTAACTGCAAGGAGTGCAGAGACTAAAGAACTCTTTGGAAGAGTTCGGAGTACCCAAATCTCAGGAGAGTCAGCGATTATGTACGCACAGCGAAGATCAAGGTGAAGGAGTTCGCAAAGAGAGAAGAGAAACAAAGGTCGGAGGCCTTTAAGAACTTGGAATTTCTTCCAAGTCTAGGAGAAAGTGCGTAGGAAGCTTAGGAGAGCTCAGCAACCATCGGATCGACAGAGGAGAGAGATCTGGACCATTGATTTCTATGTCCAGGAGGAGCTCAAGAGGAGCCTACAAAAGGAGGAGACCGTCAGCCGTTGAATCTCACTCAGAAATCCCGTAAGTCGTTGGATCGGGAGAAGGTGCGCAGAGTTTAGCAGCCGGAGGAGTGCAGAAGAAGGACGGATCTGAACCGTCAAATCTGGAGCAGAAATCCCGTCAGTCATTAGGTTGGGAGGAGATGACCAAAGTTTAGCCTCTGGAGTAGGCGCGCAGAAGAAGTGATCTGAGCCGTCTGATCTGGGCAAAATACCCGACAGCCGTCAGATTGGATAGGAGCTACACGAGGTTCAACCATCAGGATAACAGTCATCGGGAAATCGGGATTCTCGAGGGCAAGAGAATCGAGACATTCCAAGTCTTGAAACACCAGAGCGATCTGGACTGTCCATTAGCAGAGACACGTGGTGGAGATCGAGCGCTCGTCGGTATTGAGGCACATCGGGAAATCGGCATTCCCGTGGACAAGACATCGGGGAAATCCAGGTCGAAAACCCCGGCATAATCTGAGTTGTCCATTCAGAGGGACAGGTGTCAGAGATCTGAAGAGAGTCGGCATAACAGTCATCGGGAAATCAGAGTTCCTCAGGACAAGAAAATTGGGACATCGAAAGTCTCGAAATCCCGGAGGAATCGAGACCGTCCATCTGGAAGGGATGCATGGAGGAGATCAGCGTCATCGGGAAAAGGTCGACAAGGAAGTCGTCCATCGGTGTTTGGTCCATCAGGATATCGGGAATCCAGTGGACGTGGTGTCTACGCCTTTTGAAGTTACGAATCGTGAAACCTCGATCAGTGGGGGCCAGTTGTCAGCACATCAAGGCTGAGGAAAGAGCCATAGTGGAAGCCAGTTGTCAGTGCAATGGAGAGTCGAGATTCGAGGAGTCGGGAATCCCGTAGACATATGCAATTGGGCATTGGAAACCCTGTAGTTTTGATGGGAGACAGGACTATGATCACAGGAATAGTGGTCGCATTGGCCAGGGCTTATCTTGGAGGGCTAAAGCGTGTCGGGAATTGGAGGATCGCGGATCCAAAGGACGTTTGCAATTTGGCATCGAAAAGTCTGAAACCCCGATGAAGAGTATGACTGTGGTCATATACGGGGAGGTCACATGGACCAAAAGCTAAGGTAGAAGGGGTGCGCATCGGTGAAAAGGAGCTCATCGTTGATCGGGGATTGAAGAGTATAGTGACTCTCGACAGCGGGAAGCTCGAAACCTCAAACCCTGATATTGAGTCGAGGAAAAGTCACAGTAAAGTGCAGAAGGCCGTGAAGGGAGTTAAAGGACCTATGGATCGAGTTTTAGCAGAGGATTCTAGCAGGGGATCTAAAGAGCTAATTCGGCTCAGCAAAAGTGGATTTGTTTTGATCGATCCTGTGAGCAGGCGAGGAGTTGTCGGAGGAGGTAGCTCGCGTCGGCGTCAAGTAGTATCAGAGTTGATTTCTTGTCTGTATATTTCAGGCAGGAAGAGGCAGAGGAGGAAAGCACTCTGATACACACGTCAAGTGGTATCAGAGCGGGATTATGTTTGTATATTGCAGACAGAGGAAGCAGGAGGAAGACAGAGCGTTGGAGGACTCTGTAAGGACTTGTTTGAAGGTAGGCAACAGTCCATAGACAGTCAGCAGGACTGTAAGATGAAGCTGGACACACTCAAGATGTAGAGTGACAGCAGCAGATTTTCCAGGAAGGCAAACAAAGGCAGCAAGATGGATATTGAAGGCCGTAGGTATGCTGGGAGGAGAGAGCTATGGAGCCAAGAAGACATGGATGAAGAGCTCGCATATATAAAAAGAGAAATGGCGAGGTTCGAATTGAAGATACGACAGGATAAGGAGCCGAGATGGGTATATGAATGGCCCACGAAAGAATCCAAAGGCAAAATGGCCAGTCAGGGAGTTGATGGTCAGAAGACTGCGGAGGCTGTTAACATGGTGGTTGAGGTATGTAAACCAGAGACTGGGAGAGGTCTAGATGATGAAGAGGATGAATTGGGATCAGCTGAGGATCTCAAGGACTGCCAGGAGGGAAGAGAAGAAATTCCATTTTGCCAGGTGGGCAACGACATGAGATCACTGCGGGATCTCACAGATTGTCACGAGGACAGCCGAGGAATTTCACATTGCCAGCTGGGCAATGATATGATGTCGCTGCGGGATCTCGAAGACTGTCAGGAAGGCAGTGGAAGCATCTTGGACTGCCAGGTGGGCAGAGATGAACATTTGAGACCATTTGAAGGTCTCATGGAGAGTTCAATTCAGCAAGAAGTGTTGATGAATATGGGATCATTTGATCTCATAGTCTGTTAGGAGGGCAGTAGAGACATCCCATATTTCCAGGTGGGCAGGGATGAGCAGATGAGTTGGAATCAACCAGGAGAGCTGACAGTGCAGGTGAGCTCGAAGATAGATTTGGGTCAGCATGTGCAGCTGACAGAAGAGGAGGAAGATCAGAATGATATTCTGATGATTGGGGGAATTGGAGTATTCCTACCATGTGCCCAGGAGGAGGCAGAAATTTGTGTTGCAGATGGTGCAACAACAGAACAGTCGGTTGAGACTGCCAGAGAAGAATTGGAGCAGGTGTTTGAGACTACCCAAGCATAAGCAGAAGCGGATGAAGAGGAGAATGAGCATTCAAAGGAATGGCTCAATGACTTCAGCCAAGAAGCTGAGGAAATTGTAGCATTGAAGCTGACAGCAAAAGCAGCAGAAGAGGATGACGAGCATTCTGAGGAATGGCTCAGCATTTTCAGCCAAGAAGATGAAGAGACTGCAACTTGGGAGTTTGCAGCAAAAGAAGAAAAAGGGGCAGACAACATTTGCTTTGCTGATCTGTGGGAACATATTGAAGCCTTGGAGGAAAGGGTGAAAGTGCATAGTGTGCACATCCAACAGGTGAAGGTGGAAACTGATGAAGGAGGCATGGGAGATCAGGGTGATCTTCCCATGTGCCAAAAAATTTTGCAGCTGAGGAGACTGCATAAACAGAGCCATCCACTGGAGCAGCTGGACGAAGTGATCGAAGAGATCAGAAGGATGATGTTGAGGTCAGCAGAGACTGCCAGCGAAGAGAGGTTGGGCAGAAAAGAAGCAGCAACAACAGTGGTGCAGCAGAAGCAGTAGCAGTAGCAGATTGGATCAGATGGGAAGCTCCAAATATTTGTTTGGGATCCAGGAGGATTTCCAACCTCTTAGAGGGGAAGCGCATGAGAAGGAGCTCATGATTTTGCAGCTGAGGAGTTTGATGCAGGAGCATCTCTTGAGGTCGGACATCCAGCCACGCCAGCGAATTCAAATCGCACGCTAAGAGGGAGGTGCAGCCTCATTTAAATCTGAATTCAATGTAATTAATGTTTTAGGCTGTTGAGCCAGGAAGTCGTGCCTTTATGCATGTTGTAGTTAAGATCGGCTTTAATGCTAGATAGGATGAGATCTAGATCCAGATGCTGGACTAGACAACCATTTATTGTAATTGAATAGAGTAGGTAGACCTGGAGGAAGCACTCGATGAGCCCCTCAGGTAAAAGAGATTTTCAGATCTCATTTTGGTAGTAGTAGTGGTAATGGTTGTAAGAGTAGAGCCAGAGAGAGCTCGAGAACACCTTGTACAAACAGGCATTTGCCATTGTTAATATAAACAGAAGCAGTTTTTCCTGCACATATTCTGTGTTATATGGATGTCTGTGTGTGTTCTTTATGTATGTTGTAGATGTGTGTGTTGCATTTGCAGGGAGTTTGTGTGATTTCAGGCGAAGGTCTTTGAGGTTTCATGCCAGGAGGGCGTGACAGAGTACTGCAGTCTCTGAATACCAGTGCACTGAGGATGCACTTCTGAATACTGTGGGTTCAGACAAAGACATGTTGTGGCACAGGAACTGAAGTCAACAACTTAGAGGAAGAAGACCTCAAGGTTGTTGAATACCTTGGAGGTAAGGCTGTGTATGAGAGACACAGTTGCAGACCGAATTCTGCTGTGAATTCTGTAGAGCTCTGCCAAGTGGGCATAGAGCATATGCACAGTGGTGTTGAGGAAGAACTCTGTTGTGAGTTGAGGAAGAAGAAAACAGAATTATTGAGGATTCTATGAGAGCTCTGCCAGGAGGGCATCGAGCAAGTGCAAGGAGTGCACAGAGAAGGAACTCTATTGTGAGTTCAAAAAGAAGAGACATAATCACTAAGAATTCTGTGAATCTCTGCCAGGTGGGCATTGAGCAAGTGCATAAGTGCACAGGGGAAGAAGACAGGACTGTTGAACGTTCTATGGAAGAATACTCTGCCAGGAGGGCATCGGGTCAGTGTGCAGGTAGACACAAGAAGAGAAGGAAAGAACTCTTTGAGTTCTGTAAGCTTAAGGGAAGAATCCACTGAGGGATTCTCACAGGGTTGCTAAACACCCTGAAAAGGCTTAGCAAGAGGTTTCTTGAGTAGGAGACAGCCAAGAAGGCATCAAATTCTCCATCTGTGGGAGAAGGAAGTTGAAGATAAAATCCCTTAGGGGTCTGAGTGGTTGAGAAGCTCAGGAGGGACAATGCTTTCACGCACGAGGTTGTAACTGCAAGGAGTGCAGAGACTGAAGAACTCTTTGGAAGAGTTTGGAGTACCCAAATCTCAGGAGAGTCAGCGATTATGTACATGCAGCGAAGATCAAGGTGAAGGAGTTCCCAGAGAGAGAAGAGAAACAAAGGTCGGAGGCGTTTGAGAACTTGGAATTTCTTCCAAGTCTGGGAGAAAGTGCGTAGGAAGCTCAGGAGAGCTCAGCAGCCGTCGGATTGATGGAGGAGAGAGATCTGGACCGTTGATTTCTACGTCCAGGAGGAGCTCAGGAGGAGCCTACAAAAGGATGAGACCATCAGTCGTCAGATCTCACTCAGAAATCGCGTAAGTTGTTGGATCGGGAGAATGCACATAGAGTTTAGCAGCCGGAGGAGCGCAGAAGAAGGACGGATCTGAACCGTCAAATCTGGAGCAGAAATCCCGTCAGTCGTTGGGTCGGGAGGAGATGACCAGATTTTAACCTCTGGAGTAGGTGCGCAGAAGAAGTGATATGAGTCGTCATATCTGGGCAAAATACCCGACAGTCGTTTGATTGGATAGGAGCTACACGAGGTTCAGCCATCAAGATAGCAGTCATCGGGAAATCGGGATTCTTGAGGACAAGAGAATCGAGACATTCCAAGTCTCAAAACACCGGAGCGATCTGGACCGTCTGTTAGCAGAGACACATGGTGGAGATCGAGCGCCCGTCAGTATTGAGGCGCATCGGGAAATCGACATTCCCGTGGACAAGACATCGGGGAAATCCAGGTCGAAAACCCTGGCATAATCTGAGCCGTCCGTTCAGAGGGACAGGTGTCATATATCTGAAGAGAGTTGGCATAGCAGTCATCGGGAAATCGGAGTTCCTGAGGACAAGAAAATTGGGACATCGAAAGTCTCGAAATCCCGGAGGAATCGAGACCGTCCATCTGGAAGGGATTCGTGGAGGAGATCGGCATCATCGGGAAAGGGCCGACAAGGAAGCCGTCCATCGGTGTTTGGTCCATCGAGATATCGGGAATCCTGTGGACGTGGTGTCTATGCCTTTTGAAATCACGAATCGTAAAACCACTATCAGTGGGGGCCAGCTGTCAGCACATCAGGGCTGAGGAAAGAGCCATAGTGGAAGCCAGTTGTCAGTGCAATGGAGAGTCGGGATTCGAGGAGTAGGGAATTCCGTAGACATATGCAATTGGGCATTGGAAACCCCGTAGCCCCGACGGGAGACATGACTATGATCACGGGAATAGTGGTTTCATTGGCCAGGGCTTAGCTTGGAGGGCTAAAGCGCGTCGGGAATCGGAGGATCGCGGATCCAAAGGACGTTTGCAATTTGGCATCCAAAAGTACGAAACCCCGATGAAGAGTATGAATGTGGTCATATATGGGGAGGTCACATGGACCAAAAGCTAAGGTAGAAGGGTTGTGCATCGTTGAAAAGGACCTCATCGGTGATTGGGGATTGAAGAGTACAGTGACTCTCGAAGCGGGAAGCTCGAAACCTCAAACCCCGATATTGAGTCGGGGAAAATTCACGGTAAAGTGCAGAAGGCCGTAAAGGGATTTAAAGGACCTATGGATCGGGTTTTAGCAGAGGATTCCAGGAGGGGATCTAAAGAGCTAATTCAGCTCAGCAAAAGTGGATTTGTTTTGATCGATCCTGTGAGCGGGAGAGGAGTTGTCGGAGGAGGTAGCTCGCGCCGGCGTCAAGGATTAAATCCAGGAGCCTCTGGTTGAAGGCAGGTGACCAAAATACCACCTTCTTCCACAACCAAACCAAAGTCAGAAACTGGGCCAACCAAATATCTGAGCTTAAAACTCCTGAAGGGGAAACAATTCAGGACTACAACCAAATCAAGAAACTCACCTCCTCCCACTTCCATTCCCTGTATACAACCTCTGGTCAAGATGATTCACACCTCTCTGATCAATTTCTCCAGCATATCCCCTCCAAAATAACCAAGGTAGATAACCACCTTCTAGATCGTCCCATAGAAGAGGCTGAAATTCTCAGAGTCCTAAATCAATTTCATGAAGACAACGCCCTGGGTCCGGATGGATTCACTCTTCATTTTTACAAAAAATGTTGGCCTATCATTCAAAAAGATTTCACCAGAATGCTTTGTTTCGCTCACAAAGCCAAAAAACTGGGCGGAGAAACAAACTCTTCCTTCCTTGCTCTTCTCCCAAAAGAACATGGAGCCTCCTCCCTCAATCTCTTCAGGCCCATCTCGCTCTGTAACATTTCCTATAATATCCTAGCCAAAATTATAGCAAACAGGCTCAATCCCCTAGTCAGCACGCTAATCCTCCCAAACTAGGGAGGTTTTGTTGCAAGACTCTAGATTTGGGATAACTACATTCTCGTCCAAGAAGCAATCCATGCCAGTAACACTCATGGGGAGTCCATAATGGATTTAAAATTAGATATGGCCAATGCTTTTGAGATAGTGGAGCATAATTTTCATTTCAAAGTCTTACGCAAGTTTGGTTTCAGTCAGAATTTCATAAATTGGATCAACTCGTGCATCGAGTCTCCCTGGATAGTGCCACTAATAAATGGTAGACCAGGCCCCTTCTTCAAGGAGTCCAAAGGCTTAAGGCATGGCTTCCCCCTCTCTCCTATTCTCTATGTGCTCATGGAAGAATCGCTAAATAGAAGCCTTGAATGGGAAAGTGCCTCTGGCAACATTCCTGGCATAAAAATCACCCAAGGGGTGAAAAGACTAAATCACTCCTAATTTGCAGAGGACACAATCCTTCTGAGTGGTGCTTCCAAAATTCTAGCTAGAAGAATCCTTCGAGTCCTGGATACCTTCATCATAGTCTCGGGAGGCTCAATAAATAAATAAAAATCTCATATTTATAACTGGAATGTATCGGCAGGCACCAAGGCGGGTATAACTCAAATAATGGGCATCACCAACACCCAAGACTGGAAATGATTCAAATGTCTAGGCCTCCCCCTTTGCCTTAGCATGCTTACTGGAGAATTCTGGCAACACATCCTTCAAACTTTTAGGGAAAAAATTGATAGTTGGGGAGCACGATGGCTAAACCCAGCGGGTAGGGTGGTTTTAATAAAGTTTGTCCTTTCGTCCCTTCCCATGTTTCAATTCTCCACCCTCCTTGCACCAAAGGGAATTCTTCACGCAATGAGTCAACTCATTCGCAAATTTTTATGGCAAGGAGGGGCTACAAATCACAAAAAACTCCACCTGGTAAAGTGGGAAACGGTCACCCAGCCAAAATCTAAGGGAGGCCCGGGCATCCAAGACCCAGAAGTCACCAACTCAGAAATGGGAGCCAAACTTCTGTGGATATTAATCTATGGGGACAATGACTAGTGGAAGCAGGCGCTCATAAGCAAATATAGACTAGGAAAAAGAAAAAGAAGCATGGACAATCCACATCCCCATCAGACAGGATCCCAAATTTGGAAACTAATAAAGGGAGTTGCCCCCTTTTTCAGAGAGCACCTCTTTTGGATTCCTAGAAATGGAAAAACAATAAAAATCTGGCAGGACAAGATCTTTGGGGTACCCTTTAACCCTAGAGATGAAAATCTCTTCGATCTAAAATCTTGGATGCTTGGTCTGAGAAAGCGTACTCTGTTTGATATCTCATCATGGAATGATAATGGTAGTTGGAAAGATTGGAACTTGGGGAATGTTCCCCAACATTTAACAAGATAGTCTCAAAGCCTGCTCAAGCTACTAAAAGGGGCAACACCCATCCAAAAACGCGGCCAGACATCAGGGGTTGGGGGAGCCAGGGATACTCAGTAACAACAGGTTACAACCATCTCCTCGAGAATAAGGATGGACATCATCCCTTAGCAAAATGGAAAACTAACTGGAATCAGAAATCCCTCCCAAAAATCAACTTCTTCACTTGGACCTTAGCACATGGTAAGATTTTAACAGGGGAGAATATAATGAAGAGAGGCTACCTGGGTCCCTTCATTTGCCCGCTCTGCAACAACATTCAAGAAGATATCAACCATCTATTATGGGACTTCCCCTTCGCAAAAGATTGTTGGAACCTTGCCTTCAAAGACCTAGAAAGATTTATTCGATGGCCCTCCTCCCCCCACCCCAGCCTAAGGAACTGGATAAATATTATCAGGGCTCCTTCAAGGACAAGACAGTATTGAAATGAGTATGGAGGGCGCTTGCAAAATTTCTCTGTTGGCAGATCTGGAAAGCAAGAAATAGAAAAATCTTTCAGGGTAAGATCACTCCCCCCCAAACAGTAACAACGAAGTAAAATTTTCTTCTATCTAAAACCATTTGTTCCCGTTCTCTGAAAATCAAAGACACGGCAAACTGAAACGATCGGGAAAAGGATTGGATAGAAATCTTCAATCTCAGGGATGGTAAGTCTATACAGGAAACTCCAAGATCACGTTGGAAGATTCATCACACTCCCAACATGGAACTTTGGATTTAGAAGAAAAAAACCCATACTCTTTGCTTCGACGGAGCCTCTAAAGGAAACCCAGGGGAGGCAGGTGTGGGGGGGATTCTCTATGATCCTGGGGGCAAAAAATCGACTCGTTACCACTGGAATCTAGGAATGGACACCAACAACAAAGCTGAGGCATACGCTCTTTTAAAAGGAGTTCAATTGGCTCACTCCAAGGGAATAAGAAAGATTGTGTACCTTGGAGACTCCCTCACCATAATAAGACAGATGGTCAAGGGATTAGACCCCAAAGATCCCAGCTTAAAACATATCCTGGACAGAACCAGGCTGGCCTCCAAAGGAATCAAGCTCTCATTTTTTCACATCCTCCGTGGTAACAACAGTGAAGCAGACAAGTTGGCCAATACAGCCATTGGGACACCCCCAGGCACTCTCAGCATCGACGGAGTTTCAACCCCAACCACCTTATATTAATGAGTGTCCAAGAGCATTTTTTGGCAAGACAAAGGAGTCCCTCCTCATGGGGCATAATCTTCCCCCACGGCCACATGGTTAGAACCAACACCAGCTTCACCCAAGTATGGCGAAAAGGGAGGGTTCACACCCATATTAGACGGGGTCCAATTTGCAAGGAACACCACGATATGGTTGGGTGGACGCTTTCAGTCGTCCACGTGACAACCTGTCATCGCACCATATGGCCTGTACCTTATGACATTCATCTGCGTCGAGCATACAAGATGACCTCACCTCCAAGCACAGTGAGATCTTCTTCTCGCATGGGAAAAACGATGTATCTGGATCGCCTGTGTGGTTTTAATGATCATGAATTTCACCCCCCTCACCGATTCATCTCCCCTGATGTCAGTCGTCCCCCCATGGAATCGTTCATTACTTTGCACAGGAATCTTCCCACATACTCACAGGCTCGTTCGTCAGCTTCCCCCTCTGCAAACCTGCAGTCGTCCTTTCACTGTGTTTGGACCTCGTGGGAAATCATTTCCTTTCGCCTGCCTCTCCAAATCGCCTTGGCTCCTATTTCATCCCCCTTTCCACCCTTCATTCATTCCTCACCACCCTACAGTCATTCCCATCTTATTCAGCGAGCCTCTTGTGTCATCAGGTGCTGTAAACTTCTTATTTGCAGTGTTTGGTTTGTTCTTCTTACACTACCCTTTCCCCTCACTTCGCTCCCTGCTCGGAAACCTATCAATTTCCCCTCCCTGAGTCAACTTATACACCTAGGCCTCATGCATAACCCACAAGATCCGGCCAAATATGGTATCTCCTCTAGTGACAGTGAAATGCAACAAGAGAATACCATGCAGGAAGACTCGGACTCCTGGCCAAAAGACAATTGGGAAGTTGAATGCGGAGGTTGCAACATCCTTCGAGAACAATTGGAAGCGTTGAGTGCCAACAAGGCATTTGATATGGATACTCTTTCCCAGCATCGGTTTCTGATCAGTAAGCTACAGGATGAAAGCGAGGCACAAAGAAGTCAAATAGTTTCCAACTAGGTGTAGATAAACACTCTTCGGCTCAGGGTGGATCAACTTGACGACATGCATCCTCCAACAAGCAATACGGAAGCTCAGCATGGATATTCGAGGAATGCTCAGTCCAATTCGATTAATCAGATGCCAGATCTGAATGAGCCCCTCCCTGAGTTCAGGAGATATGAGTAGCACTCCAACGAGGACAAGAATGCCTAATCTAGTCACCCTTAATCTCAAATAGCTCTATGTATTGTCGGTTCATGTATCTAAGCGGCTCCTACTGCAGAGTTTATGTAGGAACTTCTCCACTCAACACTTTTTGTAAGAAAAAGGGATACATGAACATCCTAATTTTTGTAATAGTCCTTACAGTAAAGAACTCAAACACAACCCTTAATGGATGCTCTTTTTTGTAACCTCAGTGGATTTTTCCACACCGATTAATATATATTTTCTAGCTTCTGTTAAAAAATAATAATAATAACACATTAAGATTTAGGAGTCGATTTTCAATGTTTTATTTGCGGTGGTGTAAATGGTCAATTCCATGGCCATGGTTTCAATTAGGTCATAATTTTAATTCTAAAAAAACAAAGCGGTGCTACTAGTAGCATCACTTTTTTTTTTCAGAGGTCAATTTCATGTTCTATCCACAATTTTAACCACCTCACTTTTTTATTCAGGGGCATGATTTTAAGAAAGTCACAATTTTAACCACCTACCAAAAAACGGGTGCTATAAGTAGCACCACTTTTTGATTTGGGGGTTGATGAAGAATATTATCACATATGCTCTACCAAACTTCCATGGTTTGTCTAGCGAAGACCCCGATGCATTTTTATTTTAGTTTGATGTGCTTTGTAGAAGTTATGATTACTCTACTATTAGCTAGAAGTTAAAAAAAATTATTGCCACCGTGAAGGGTGCAGCCCTTCGATGGTTTACGAGCCTTGGTGGGGATAACATTCAAACTTGGAATGAGATGAAGAAATTATTTTTGAAGAAATATCAAGACTACTACAAAGGCAGAGAACTCAAAGAAGAAATTTTCAAAATGACGTAGAAAGAGGATGAAATTTTGGAAGACTACGTGGAGCGAATTCAATATAACCTTCAAATATCAAAACAAATTCAATTGAGCAAGGAAATAATGAGAACAATTGTACTAAGAGGAATAAGGGATGAGTGCTTAGAATTTCTCAATGTTATGGGATTAGGAGATATTTCTCAGTTGTCATATGATGAGGTTTGTGATTTATGCAGGCAGTATTCAAGAGGAAACTCAAAGACTCATAGAATATCCAGAGATGCCACCTCTAGGTTTACAAAATCTGTTGCAGGAACAAGGGTCACAAAGGTTGAAATTGGTAACATGCTTGTAAATTTTAAAATTGATATTCTCAGCTCTTTAAGTTCATAATTGGACATGTTATCCCTGATTTTTAGGGATAACTAGGAGATCATGTCTCGAGGCCCACAGGTCCTAGACATGGAGTACCGAGAGCAGTATTGACCTGAGCATGGCCCTGGAGGGCCCATCCTTTTCTTCTTTCATCAGACTTATCTTGTCAGTAGCAGCAACATCCATCACATTCGGCTTGGTCTTGTATCAGAGGAGGCTCTTGCTCCATGAGGTAATTGGTCCAGGTATCATGGTATGTGTCACTTTTGATCATTAAAACCTTTAAATATATGCATCTGATTCTTTTTATCTCTGAAAACTACATGGGTCTTACATTATCCCACTTGACCATGCTTGGGGAGATTGATAGGGTGCCCTAGCAAGCCTGTGCCCATAGGTTTTAGTTTGCCACCGGGGGGATTTTTGAAAATCCATCGTCCGCTCCCATCATACCACTACTTTTTTTCATCTTATCTCCCACTCATTTATCCCATTCCCCTCATCCAGGCATTGGATTGACCTGTTTGTAGGGTTGCACCTTGTCTTGTGGGAAGAAGGGGCTAAAGGCCCAGAAGGTAAAAGCAACTGGTAAAAGATAAAATCCTAGAAATGAAACCTCGAGATGCTTCACCCAGGGATCCCCGAGAAGGAAATAAAAATCCTCTCAACAAGAAACAAGAGGGACCCGCAAAATAACAAACAAGACCTAGTCAAGAAGATATGGGGTCTCATCACGAGCCAAACTATTAGGTTCATGGGTACCTAACAGTATGACATTTCCACCATCTGGTCACCACGCCAAGGTAGTGACCTTTGGTTTCATGGCCAAGGGAAAGGGGGTCTCATCACGAGCCAAACTTCTCATCTATGTGAAAGTACTTGTGGGTAACACTGTCAACTCTGGTCACCATGCCAAGGCAGTGTCCTCTGGTTAGCCCTTGAATAAAAATAAAAGAAGAAGAAAAAGCAAATAAAGAAAAGAACAAAGGCAAGAACGAGCTTGGAAAAATTCCATCCATGACAGGTACAGCTTGCCTTCTACAAAGGCACCCACAGATAACATTATGCATCCCTGGCTCTCACTCTACCCGCATGTCTGGACATCCCCTAGCCACATCACCTCATTTACATGGCTTGGATGAAACCTTCATGGAGACTTCCCTTTCCTTATGGATACTAGCCCAATAGGACGTCTTGTCCTTTTCTTCAATCTTGTATTGTAGATTTTTGTAATATCTTTGAGCTATTGACCGATGTATCAGGGTTTTTATGCATATGTTTGATAATATTAATGATGAAATGTGATTGACATTGCTATGATCCCTGTGACTAATGAGCCCATGGAGGGTGTAGTTTTTGATGTGAAGGACCATGCCCAATGGACAGGTACCATTTGGACTCATACACATGGGGAGATGATCAGTTCGGACCTCCATGGGGCTGAAGAGCCCATCAGATAGTTGTTGAGACCCCATCAGGGGGGCAGAGACAGGACAGTGTTTGACCAAGGTTTTTCACCAGAGAAGAAGAGGAAGTTCCATCAGAGGCACTTTGGCAGAGCCCGACCTAGGGGGAATGACCCCTTTTCAGTGGAACGCTGGCCTTGGAAGGCTCAGAACGTCCCCATCCTCATCATGACATCATCCAGCTTCATGGACATTTTTGGAGGCAGACTGGGCATCAATGGCACGTGTGGCATGTTGGAGAGGCCCCTAGGGGGCTAACGTTTTGCTCCTGGATGTCTCATCTACCCTAAAAGGGTCTAGTGCCTCCCTTGCAAGGGATTTTACCTTTTTTACAGCTCAATTAGGGTTTTAATTTGACAATTTAATGTAGAAACAATATTTTGGTCTTGTCGACCATTTTTATGACCTAAAATTAATTAAGGTCATTGATACAATATATATTGAGGAGTTTTAGCCTCATTTTGACATAACACATCACTCACTCATTTAGTGAGATCTGATTTTAGCACCCTACTTGGGTAAATTTGTTGGTTTAGTGAGGTGCACTTGTTGAAGGAAGGCATTTCTTGGCATTTTTGGCATTTCTCTTGAAGGAAGGTTTACAACTAGGGTTTGCATGTTATTTCATGGTGATATGTAAGTGTTTTTTCTGCAAAACTTCTTGATTGAATGGTTGTAGTCTTACATTTTTGCACATGTTTATAATTTGTTGATAAAAAACCCTAGGTGACAAGCACACAAGTAGGTCCTTGTTTCATGTCCCCTAAAAGAGAAATTTTCAGCCATTGAAGAAGGAAGGAAGAGCCTATCCATAGCTACACTCTTATTGCTTCTTCTCCCTGAGCTAGCCGTACTTTCTAAAGTCAAGAAGGAGGAGACGTCCCAAGCCTAGGTTATCTACACCTAGGGTCGTCCTGCTTCTAGGGTTTGGTGATAGAGCCTTGCTATAGCAACACTCTCCCTCATTTCACTCTCTAGTCTTGATTTATCTTTCATGCTAGCCATTTTTTCCAAGTTAACCTAAGGAAGGAGGAGAGAGCACGAGGCATTGCTTTAGCAACAACAGAGTGAGCCTCCCTCCCCTAGGGTTTTGATTCTGAGGCCCTACCATAGCAGCACTTCAGAACCCTTCCCTCTATTCCTTAGTCTTCCTCCATCAACCCTTGCGTCCTCTTCTAAAATGACTCCATTAACCCTTAGGCACTGATCTTGGATCTCCAGCGTTGAAGTGAAAGTGATCAAACAACTCTCAAAACCTTTGCTAAATTGAAACCCTAACTAAATACTTACCCTAAGGAGGCTGACGTCACCCTTGGTTACTTTATCTTGACGCAACAATATTCCATTTATAGGCAATTGGATGGTGTTTAAAGCATTTGTTGAATGAGGGACTGATTGGATACATTGATTTCTACATCATCTTGATATTTATTGGTGGAGTGATATTATTTCACTGTTGTATTAACAAATATTGACTTCGTCAATATTTATTGTTATAATTGCTTATATATTGATATCAGATAGTCACACGAAGTACTAACCCATGGAATTATAGCTTGCATACATTGGTTTGTTGTTGCTTTGTCTTGGGTAGGTGTTCTTCTTTGGGGATTCACTTCATTATTGGTTGTTTTAGCCGAGACTATCTATTTTGGTGGTGAACTATGAAGGGGGAACTTTACCTTTGTCATTTTAACTTTTGCCTCTTCAAAACTCCAGGTTACCGGGGACGTCTCCCCTGGGCCCAACCTCCCTAAAGAGAAAGAACCTCCCTGTTGGGATCCAAAAATGTCATACAAATATCACTCATTACCATACATTTTTCACCTATGCTTCCATTTCATCACTCATTATTCACTACCATGTCACTTCATTTTCCCTATTATTCACCATTAATGGGTCTCATTTATATTTTCCAAACATTATTTATTTTCAAGCATTTTTAAGAGAAATTCTTGATTAAAAATTAGAAAATAATATATTTTACTTCATATATGTAAAGTGGATTGTTTTTGTGACATGTGTAGGTGCCAAGGAAGCTTCCAAGACACCTTTATGTGGCCTTGAATGATCAAATTCGAATTTGATAAGATAAGAGATCATGATCTCATGGAGAAGATCAAGGACAAAAGAGGGTTATG
>ML820995.1:28674-45358 GCA_009831015.1 Picea engelmannii | reverse complement strand
AAACAACAAGCATATCAACATCGTAGTGAAAGAAGTTTTGAAGTAGGGGATTGGGTGTTTTTAAGACTACAACCATACAAACAGATGTTCCTCAAGCAAGCCAAGAAGGATAATAAATTATCACCAAAGTACTATGGCCCTTAGAAGGTGTTACAAAAGATTGGTACTATGGCATACAAATTGGAGTTGACTGCATCTTCACGAGTACACCCAGTGTTCCATGTTTCATGCTTAAACAAGGTTATAAGCGACAAGATCCAAGTTCAAACTATATTTCCAAAACTTGACGAGGAAGGAAAAATCATATTGGAGCCTGAAGCCATCACTGACACAAGAATTTGCCAGCTGAGGAATATATCCATTTCAGAGTATCTCATTAAATGGAGGAAACTACCAGCTGGAGATTCCACTTGGGAAAATGAGTCTTTTATACAAAAGAATCCAGAGTTACTCAAGCGTTGTGGACAACACTTATCTCAAGGGGAGGGGCATGTTAATCCCTAATATTGGCTCATTACTCCTTAATTGGGGCATATTATATTAGTAATGCTATTTTATTTATGTCGGCTTTAGGCCATTAGTTGTAATTATATCTTCTAGTCTCCTCTATATACCAAGGAGACATTTTCATTTTGAATCATCTGGTACTTGAACATTTAAGTGGGGTAAAAGGAGGTTGCCCCCTCGAAGAGGCTTATTATCTAAAATTATCTCTTTTTCAAGGCATTGAGTACTTTTTCTGAGGTTTTTCTATGCTATATTGATATTTGGTTCTTAACACAATTAACAAGAGGTCGAAGTGCGGGTGTGAGACGATTGACTAGAGAACAAATGAAGGTCAACTAGTAACCTGACTTGGAGTCGACTGTAACAGAATCCCGAGATTTGTGGGATTTGTAGCCAATGATATGCATGGATCTATAACCATTTTTGGGTGCCAATATTTAGGGTTTTCCTGTTGTAAATCCTATAAATAAGCATGTTGTAACACTGTAAAGGGTAATCGTAGAATGCACTTATGCAGGTTAATACATGTAGAATTGTAGGTTGTTGGTCATGCATATTTAAGCCGAATTGGCTACAGGGTTGTTCTTGCGAAGGAAAGAGGGTATGATGTTGATTGTGTCTTAGGTGTGGACCAAGGTTAGAAATGTAACCTTTTATTTTGATTGAATAAGACAACAAGAGAGTGGAACACTCAAAGGAATGGTGGTTTTTCCTGGTTAAGGGTTCCAGGGTAAAATATCGGTGTACTGTGTGATTGATTGTTTCATTTATGTTCTTGATTAAATTCTTCTTCTCTTCTGCTAGGATTAGTGTGTAAGTGTATTCATTTCCTAACATGTGGTATCAGATCTTAGGTTTGCCATGACAAGTGAATGATCGGAGAGGTGTTATGCTTTGGCGAGTATATTAGATCTTGATTTTCCAATATTGAATCTGAGAACTAATCCCTAGGTACAGTAAGAGTCGTAAGTCATAAATTGTGTTAAAAATTGTGGTAAAGAATGGCTAGAATTTTGAGATTTGAAAGATTAAAATGGAATATATTCTTGTGGATCGAGAACAATGAACAATGGTCTGTCCAGGTACCCAGCTGACATGTATGTTGACACAAGAATGGGATAAACTCGAAAGAAGAGAAAGAAGTACAATTCGAATTTGTCTTGCAGATTTGGTGTTGTTGAACGTCTCAAGTGAAGATTCAACCAAGAAAATGTGGGACAAGATGGAAAGCTTATACCAGTCGAAATATCTAGTAAATAAGTTGTTTCTCAGAAAGAAACTATATCTTTTGAGGATGAGTGATGGCAGTTCGGTGACTGAGCATTTAAATGCGTTTAATACCATGTTAAGCTAGTTATCATCTGTGGATATTAAGATCACTGATGAGGAGAAATGTATCAACCTATTATGTTCGTTTCCAAACTCCTAGGATAGCTTAGTCATGGCTATTGGGATTAATACAACCACACTAGTGCTAGAGGACGTGGTTGATTCTTTGCTATCGAAATAAATGAGAAGGAAGAACATGGAAGGATCGACCAAATATGATCTAGTAGTGAGAGGTCGACTGATAGACAGAGATAAAGGCATATTCTACTGTAGAAAGTTCAATTCGAAGGGTAGATCTAAATCCTTAGTTTAGTCGACACGAAGATGCTGGAAATGAGGTAAAACTAGGAATTATAAAAATGACTGTAAGTCGAAGGAAACATAAGTCAGTTCTAGATCCAACGAGAAGCAATTGATTGAGAGAAACATGACCTCAGATAAAGGAGGTGATGTATACCTGGCGTCTACCAATACATAGTTAGATCAATATGTTTGGTTGATCGACTCATGAGAATCCTATCATATGACACCACATAAAGAATGGTTCTACGAATATGAACAATATGATGGGGGTGATGTGTTCTTGGGGGATGAACCAACAACCATAATTGTCGGATGTGGAAGAGTCCAACTGACACTCTAGGATGGGAGGAAAAGAACCCTTCCAAGTGTGATACACATTCCAGGTTTGGAAAGAAACCCGATATTTGTCAGCAAGATGAGTGATGGAGGTGTGCATACTCTGTTTTAGAAGGATTCATGCAAGATGGTCAGATGTGTGATAGTATTAATGAAAGGAATTTGGATTGGTACCATGTACAAGATATTAGGGAATATCGACTCGAATAGATGAAACAACATCATTTCTCCTGAAATCGACTCGACTACGACTCGAACTGACTCAATGTTGACACAAATTGAATCGATTCGAGCCAAGATGGTTCAAATCGACTCGATAAGATATGATGAGATTGACCCAGCTAGGTTATGGCATGAGAGGATGGGACACATTGGAGAAAAATGACTTCGAGCTATGCAAAGAAAGGTATGGTCGAAGGTTTTCCTGAATGTGGTTTAGAAGTCGAATTTTGAGAACATTGCATATATGGAAAACAAAATCGGGTGAGGTTCCCATCTGGAGCGACAAAGGAAAATGGGACTCTAGAACTGGTGCATAGTGATGTGTTTGGACCAATTACAGTTCCTTCACTTGGTGGATCCCTCTATTATTTATCCTTCATAGATGATTTCTCCAAGAAGACATGGATATATTTCCTGAGGAAGAAATTTGACCTTTTTGAGAGATTTAAGGAGTTTAAAGCTCTAGTGGAAAAAGAGATAGAAAAGAGGATTAAAGTGTTGAGGACTGACAATGGTGGTGAATTCTCTAGAAATTAATTTGATCAGTTCTGTAAGAAGTGTGGCATAGCACGCAAAAATACCACACCATATACCCCTCAACAAAATGGAGTTTCTGAGAGAATGAACATAACATTGATGGATAAGGCAAGGAGCATGCTCAGTGGTGCTGGGCTCACACAAGAATTATGGGCGGAGGCAGTTGAGACTGCAAGATATCTGGTAAATATGTTTCCTTCGTCGATGCTAGTCGATATGAATCCAAATGAGGTATGATCTGTTAAGAATCCTTCAGTGGCACATCTCAAAGTATTTGGATGTGATGCATTTGTGCATGTTCCCAAGGTAAAGAGGAGCAAGTTGGACAAGAAGGAAGTCAAATGTATTTTCATTGGATATAAATAAGGAATGAAAGGATATAATCTCTAGGATCCTGCATCAAGGATAAAATTGTACAGTCGAGATGTGGTCTTCAGAGAAGTTGGGGGTAAATCCGATCTTGAGGAAGTTTTTAAGACCGAGACTAATCCTAATATGGTGCAGTTTGAACTGAAGAATGAAGAAGATGATTCAAATGAGTCGACTTAATTTGAGGAAGAGGTGGAATGACTGACTTCGATGGTAAGGAGGTCAGAAAGGATAAGAAAACTGGTTGAGAGGTATAGTCTGCCCGACTTCCATTTCACATTTGTGCTAACTACCATTGACGATGAGCCTAGGTCGATCGGTGAGGCAGTCGACTCGGAAGAGGGTAAACTATGGAAGGACGCCATGGTTGAAGAGATGGATTCCTTGAACATGAATGTGACATGGGATTTATTCAAGTTACCTAGTGGAAGAAAGCTCGTTAGTAGCAAGTGGGTGTTCAAGAAGAAGATGAATTCTACATGACAAGTCGAGAAGTTCAAAGCTTGACTGGTAGCGAAAGGATATTCCCAAGTCGAAGGAGTCGACTTCGGTGATATTTTTTCCCCTGTTGCAAAAATAAATTCCATTAAAGTACTTATTTTTTTGGCTACAACATTTCATCTAGAGATAGAATAGATGGTTGTGAAGACAAATTTCCTACATGGAGACCTAGAAGATGAAATCTACATGGAACAACCTTAAGGATTTGTAGTAAAGGGAAATCAAGAGTTGGTGTGAAAACTCAAAAGATCCCTTTATGGTCTAAAGCAATGTCCAAGGATGTGGTACCCGAAGTTTGACACATACATCCTTAGTTTGGGATTTTTGAGAAGAAAAGTTGATCAATGCATATATTCCAAGGAAGAAGGTGGGAGTTTCATATATGTATCTTTGCATGTCGACAAAATGTTGCTGATTGGAGACAACGTGGACACAATAAAGGAGGTGAAGAAGCAACTATCCTCCAAGTTTGACATGAAGGATCTTGGTGCATCTAACTTCATTATGGGAATGAATATGAAGAGATATGGAGCTGCTAGAAACCTCTTGTTGAATCAGACAAAGTACATTGAAACAATTCTGAAACGATTCAACATGTAGGATTGCAAACTGATGAAGGTGCCAATTCCAATGGGAGCAAGGATTACTAATGAACAATTTCCAAATACACAAGAAGAAATATAGGACATGACACATGTTCCCTATGCAAGTGTTGTTGGTGTTCTAATGTATGCGATGGTCTGCACTCGACTAGAAATTTCCCATGCAGTGGGAGTGTTGAGAAGGTACATGTCGACACATGGAAAGGAGCACTGGAAAACTGTCAAGAGAGTATTCAAGTATTTGCATGGCATGAAGGACTATGTTATATGCTACCAAGGAAGACCCAGAGGTGAAGTGGTAAAGTATATGTACATGGCTTTGTCGATGCCGATTGGGTTGGAGATCTGGATTGATGAAGGTCGACCAACGAATATGTCTTCAAGATGTTCGATGGAGAAATAAGCTGGATGAGTAAGCGATAGACGGTTGTAGCCTTGTCAACAACAAAAGTTGAATACATGCTAGCTACTCATGGAAGCAAAGAAGTGGTATGGATTCAAAGGTTGTGTTCAGGAATCGAGTTTGAGCAGAGAGCTATGAAGGTGAGTTGCGACAATCAAAGTGTAATATTTCTGGCAAAGAACCCTGCTTATCATTCAAAGACTAAGTACATTGATGTACAATACCATTTAGTGAGAGATATGGTGGAAAGTAACAAGGTGCTATTGGAGAAAGTAGACACATTGGAAAACATAGAAGACTCGTTGACCAAGTCTGTGAGTGTTGTGAATTTCTCTTGGTGCAGAGAGGAAATGGGCATTGCTACCCTGGGTCTGTGAATGAAAGTTCAGGAATCTCCCGTTTTAGCAAAGAAGACAACAAGTGGGAGAATGTTCAGTTGTTATATTTTTTGCAGTGAAATTTTGGTCAAGGTGAATCGACTGATGGCCAAAGGTCGAGGTAGATAGGAAATAGTCAAGGTCGAGGTGGATAGAAAACAAGCCAAAGGTCGATGGAGTCGACTGAGCAAAGTTGAATTCAAAGATATCAACGACAATTCAACAGACATGAGGTTGAAGTGAGGGCATGAGATGATCGACTAGTGACCAAATGAAGGCCGACTGGTAACCCAACCTGGAGTCGACTGTAACAGAATCCTAAGATTTGCAGGATTTGTAGCCAATGATATGCATAGATCTGTAACCATTTTTGGGTGCCAATATTCAGGGTTTTTCCTATTGTAAATTCTATAAAGAGGCGTGTTGTAACACTGTAAAGGGTAATCATAGAATACACTTATGTAGGTTAATGCATGTGTAATTATAGGTTGTTGGTCATGCATATGTAAGACAAATTGGCTACAGGGTTTTTCTTGCAAAGGCAAGAGGGTATGATGCCGATTGTGTCTTAGGTGTGGACCAAGGTTATACATGTAACCTTTTATTCTGATTGAATAAGACAACAAGAGAGAAAAATTCTCAAAGGAATGTTGGTTTTTCTCGGTTAAGGGTTCCAGGGTAAAATATCGGTGTACTGTGTAATTGATTGTCTCATTTATGTTCTTGATTAAATTCTTCTTCTCTTTTGCTAAGATTAGTGTGGAAGTGTCTTCATTTACTGACAATATGAAGTGATGGAAGGGAGAATTTTATTCTTAAAAACTTGATCCTGCGTGAGTAAATTACTATGGACCAAGAATCTATCAAACCTGGCTACAATATGGCTAGGGATTGATATTTTGTTTTTCCATGTATATTTTCCCTTAAGAGGTTTTATATCTTGAAGATCCCAATCAACTATCAACTCTTCTAGATTCTCCTTAAAGGGGTATTGAACATTTCTTCCACCCCTTTTCTCCGAGCTATGGATTGTTAGCATCTGAGTCTTATATAATCATGAAGTCCTAGTATGCCACCTTTGTATTTCATATTTTAGGATATAGTTTTATCTTAAGTGTGTTTCTAGATTACTACTTTTCCTCCTCCTACCTTATCTCCCGATGAAGTGTCAATGTGAGAGAAATTCAGGTGTTTTAATTATTGTAAATTATATATTTGTATCATTAAAATGAATACAATGAGAGTGAGAAATAGTCAAGAATATGGCTTGAGGCCTTTTCCACCAAAGTTCTTATCTTGATCTTATGTGTTCTATTTATTATCAATTGGTATCATAACTCTTATGGTTTTAAGGGTTTGATAGCTTCACCATGGTATTTTTCCATGGGAGGTGATGTGCAGTGAGAGAATCCAGTGAAAGCGGAGCATTCAGATTCACGATGTGGCAACAAGACAAGGTCACCATTATTTCATTCTCTTGCTAGCCTCATCAATATTATTATGTTATTTATGAGATATATTGTAGTATTACAGAGTTGATCTACTAGTTATGTGTAATGTTTGCATTCAAAGCTAAGTTCAGAGTTTTGGTTTTCACTGGATCGTTTAAGCGATTTTTTTTTTGAGTATCTATTTCTCTAATCACATTTTCTTTGAACGTCTCTTCTTGGAATGAAAGTAAAAAACATTTAGGGTTTATAAGATTAAGAATTGTAATTTTCATAATTTTGCTGAACCATATTTGTCTATCCTGAAAACCCACTTGCTGTCCCTGCTTGTGTTGAGAACCCATTTTTCATTCTTGATTGGATTGAATTCTCACTTACTGTTTTTGGAGAATCGATGCTCCTTGCAACATTACTAAGTTTTCTGTGGTCATTACAGTGAATAGATATCCTTTCAAGTTGAATGTCAATCATACATGGCTTTCCCAATGCTTGAATTACCTTCCTTGGCATTTACCACCTTTGATTGAATTTATTTGACCTTCTGGGTGATTAGCCGAGGTGGTTCTTACTTTTGCAATCAGAAAGCACTCATGGCCATTTTGGTAGATTTCGATCTTGGGTGATCTTTATTTCAACTTGCATGAAACTTGTAAATACTTCAACTCCTCAACAAACACATGAAGTGTCATGAGATATTTTTGTCTATGATCTCTGCTGATTGGATTTTTCAATTAGAGTAGCATGCAAAAAATCCTTTTCTTCTTCATAGGAGGCTAGCGAACCACCTAACCTTTCCATGCATTCCAACTAAATTCACATATTTCTGTGGAATTCTATTTTATAAAGAGATCGATTCTAACTACATAGATATTGCAGAGAGCATCAAGGTCGACAATTTAGGCTTTAGATGCAAAAGTTAGAATGGTAGCAACGCTTTATGCTTAGAATTGTGAGCTAGAATCAATTCATAATGATGTAAAAAACAAGTTTTGATCTAATTTACATCATATAAATTAAATTATATTAGATTAAGGATTTAACTAAAACCTAGCAGTGAAAATTTGAACAGATTGCACCAAATCGCATGGATCAGTTGTGATGAGAGACATGCAACATTTTTGAAGGCAAAGATTTATAAGTTGTTGAGGTGGTTGGCACTCTGTGGATAAATATTATGGTGAGGTGGAAGGAACAAACACAAGAATGGTTTGGCGGTAGGCACAAATAAGTAATGGTGCGTTGATAGGCACAAATGGTTCTGCTGTCCCGTGGAGTAGTTTTTGTAGGCCACACAGTTTAGTGATGAAAATGTTCTACATTGGTGCCTTTGATGTGTGAAAAAGGTGAGATCGCGATGAATCAAGCACATTGAACTTTTGGATTAACAAATCAAGTAGATATCTCAGTTAGTAGCGTATTTGGAAATATCCACATCTATGACAGAATTCTATGGGTTGTGTGTAAGCATTAATTGCACAATTTTGGGAAATCTGGTCAAGAATAAATTATGGTATACCATTTCCATAATTTTTAATGTTTTTATATATATATATATATATATATGCTTATTATGGGACTTTTGCAAAAAAGGATTTTTTATTTTTAAACACATAATTTATGAAAAATAATAATTTTTTTTTCTGAATTTAAATGATAGTTATGTTAGAATATTAACATTTTTAAAAATTAAATTGAGTAAACAAAGTATATTGGTGAAGTGATTCCAAGAATTATAAATAATTTAAATCACTATATATATAAGTGCTTATTATGGGACTTTTGCAAAAAAAGATTTTTTATTAAGCCAAAAATGAGGTGATTTAAATTTTTTGAAAGAAGGAGCTTTCATAATTGAAGGTTTGGTGTTGTCTTATTTTGTAAAAGGATATATATATATATATATATATATATATATATATATATATATATAAGTGCTTATTATGGGACTTTTGCAAAAAAGGATTTTTTATTAAGCTAAAAATGAGGTGATTTAAATTTTTTTTTGAAAGAAGGAGCTTTCATAATTGAAGGTTTGGTGTTGTCTTATTTTGTAAAAGGAAAGATTGAAGGATTGATTTGGAAAGATTGAAGGCTTTTATTTCTATTTACACTATCATCATCATAAGAAAGTTATCTCATAATAAAATAAAATGTTTTTCTCAGTGTCCTAGATCCACCCAAAATTGAATAAGGGGATCATAAGTACACTTGTACTTGTGTGCGATGGTGAATTTTTCATGGTGGCTTGTGATTTATGTCTAGTCTTGACATCATTAATTGATTATTCAATGCAACACACGTGCAATACACAAGAAATTAAGGAAATACAAGCACACACAAATTCATGTCATTCAAGCATAATCAAGCACATATGATAGAGCATCTACAAGAAATCAAATCATATCTGTCATGGAAAAATCAAATTATTCAAAGGATAAGTTTATGAACTTGACACATGATGAAGCATAATCAAATTTGAAGATCAATTCAACTTTGGAATAAACATTCATTGTAAACTTGCAATAGTTCCTTTGTAAGTGTCAGTATCAAAATCATTTTGAATTGTAATTTTTAGGTGCATTTTCAGTTGAACCCAACACCCTCTATTGTTTTAGTCCAAAATCCAATTGTTGTGCCTATCAATCAATCATTGTAAAATCAAAAGTTTGTGTGCATTTTCGACAATATTAGACACCCTCGGATTACTGTAAGTAAGTTCAAGCGAGCATGGAGTTCAAGAAAGTGACTTCAAGAGTTCAAGCGAGCATGAAGTACAAGGAAGTGAGTTTAAGTAAAGAAATTCAAGCAATCTAGTTCAAGCAAGTGAGTATAAGCGAGTGTGAATAGTGATGGCCAAAATCATGGAGTTGGTTTCCTTATTGGAAAATTTGTTAGAAACAACCAAGAACAATTCAGTCATATTGGCCAGCGAAACATTAGAAAATGTTATCACATGTTTGTGAGTCATGCAAACAAGTATTTATCTATTGCAATCTCAATCCCAACTATTGAATGATGAAATAAGCGATCTCAAAATTCAACAACCAGTGAAGTGTTCTGAACTAGTTTTTGTTTCAAACAATCCTCTCTATGATGATGATGATGATGGTGGTAATTCAAATCAATAGTGCACTCTAGAGAAACTCAGCAAGACAAATCCATATGTAGATGAAGATGAAGCTATTCATGAAGAAGAAAACCTTTCAATGATGCAACAACATGGAGTAAATCAACTTTCACGGATGTCAAATCAACAGGTTCAAAATATTCTTTCCAAGCCCATCATCAGACCTTGGGAAGAAATCAACAACAACAAGCACAAAACATGACTTGGATATGACAAGGAAGTTACCTTTCATATTCTCGATTGTTCCCGACCAATCTAATTCCAAAGTGTTAGATTCCTACAAGAAGTGTCAACTTCACCTATTCGAGTTTAGCATCAAAATGTGAAATGAAAACATTGCAATCAAGTTGGTCATATGGAAGATCAATGTTTTGATCTCCATCCTTGTCAACATTTTGGAAAGAATAATGATCGACCATCAAAGTGTTTTTCCAAGAGACTCGAAATTGCAAGATTAAAGATTCACTATGAGTGGATTGATCTGTTGGTGCAAAATTGGAGATCGAGGTTCTTGGAAGTTACCAACAAAGGTACTATTGTACAGTCTAGCAGTGCTGGCATAATCAACCTTCCACAAGGGTAGGAGGTCTCACTCGAAGCGCAACTGAGACTTGTGTGTAGTGGAAAGAATCAATGAGGACACATCATCATATCTAATGCAATAAAATGCAAATTCCTATTGCATCGTATAAATAATTATGTCACCCAACATTTAAACCAACAAACACATTAGATAAACTAAGTTGCACAACAAGAAGACAAGTCTACACATACAAATTTATTCATGAATAATGACAAAATCTCAAATGCGTAGAACAAAAGTAATTCCACAAAATAGAAACCATAGAATCATACACAACATAACAAAATTCTAAGGCCCCAAATAGTCTTTTATATCACCAATTTCTCAAACATATCATACAGTGAGAATATTCATCATTTAAGATCATTACAACACAATCTATATCCTGATACTCGTTGTTGGTTGTTAGGATATTTAGACACTTAGGAGTTAGTTAATATCTACTTGGTATACTGTGTCGTTAGGTAAAAGTGTGTTTCTTAGTGTGTTTTTTTAGTATGCATTAGTATGCATTTGTAGTTAGGAAATCCAATGGTCATGATATGTTCCTAACATAGAGTGATCCGATGATTCGTACTCTCCTCGATCTTAACGACCATTGATCCGTGGATTAACACCCAATTAGTCCATGATCTCTATTTAAAGAGCATGGAGGGTAATTTTCCGATGATCGATTGTGAGAAACCCTCTTGTAAAATCTCTTTGTAATCTTTTTCTTTGCATTAATAAACTGCTCCAAGTGGTTGCATTGGTTGGGGCCGTGGATGTTTCCCCGTAGGGGTTTTACCACGTGAAAACATTGGTGTGTTGATCTTTGATCTGGTTATGTGAGTGGTTATTGAAGGTTTTCATCCTCTATTGGAATACCTGTGTTGTCGAACATGGTATCAGAGCATGTTTGAAGACCTGCTCCTATTGTAGATCGAGATCGTGAAGCCGAGTTGCCTCATCTCCATTTTCTGTCATTTTCGTACATTTTTGGCCTGAGAGGACTATTCCATTGCGTCCAGAGCACTCGTTTTAGTAAGGAACACTTTTTGTTTCGCTCGAAAAGGTTTCTGTTTGCCCAAGATACGACCATTACAGTCAGATCCAGAGGTATAAAGCCTGAATACACATTTTTTAAATTTCTGCAAAGTTTTATTTTGGTTTGATATTTTTTGTTTCTAGGTTGCTACTCTTTTAGATCTGCGTATTCTCTTTTCCCCGTACCCTGTGTGATCTCGGAAAATTATAAATAGATAGGAAAATGTGCATCTTCCGGGTAAGCTAACCGAGATCTAACCCTTGTTGTCATTGAGAAGTGAAATTTTTTTCTTGTGTGAAAAGAGTTTTTTTTTAGCACGCTCTCCAATGCTGTCTTCAACAACAACAAAAAGCCCAATCCTCCTTCTGAACATTACAATATGTTTTGCTAGACCATTTTGTTAAAAGTTGTCTTATTAAGTAAGAGGTTTTGGGTTCAAGTCTCTCTTTTGTTACCTTTTTTGAAAAAGTTCATGCTAAAATTGTAAAGTGTATTTCACTTCAAGTATAAAAATGAATCACTATAAGTAGCTTTAATATTTTATTTTAGAGTTATTTATTTTGCATACAACTTTTTATAAAGTAACTTCATTGTAAAATTGATCCCCACTTCTCTTTATAAAAGTGGGTCACTTCATAAAGCAGCTTACACTATCACGTGGTCATTTGGTTACCATTAATGCCTTTTTTTTAAAAGGGCATAACTCTCACATCTGAAGTCTATTTTTAGTGCCGTTTTTTTTTTAAACCACATAAATTTTCGAGCTCTTTCCATCCATATCATCAGTTTTATTTTTTAAATCCATATTATCTGCATATTTAATATGGATTCTACAAGTAATGTTTTTCTTACCAACACCAACTACTTCCAATGGAAATCTCATATGGAAGATTTATTAAGAAGTAAAGGCTTGTACCAGATTACCTTGGGAAAGGAAAAAGAACCCACTGATGATTATAAGAAAGCCAAATGGGCTAATAGGAGTGATGAAGCACGTGGACTAATCAGAATGCCCATCTCTCTTGATTTAAGATATCACATCCAAGAAATTGATGACCCCGAAGAAACTTGGGACAAGATTGAATCTGTGTTTGGTAAAATCAATATTATTCTAGCACAACAGTTAGAAAATCAAGTACTGAACTTGAGTCCAAGTCATTTTTCTTGCCTTGGAGACTATCTATATAGGTTTAAAACACTCAGAATTTTATGTAAAGAATGTAAGATAAAAATGGAGGAAGAGCACTGCATCTATCTTATTCTTTCTAAGCTAGGTAGTGCATATTTTGTTTTTTTATCTACCTTTTATGCCATGAAAGAGGCTCTAGAGAAAGCTTATGAAAAACCCATTCTTGAGTCCTTTTGTTCTTCTTTGATTAGAGAGGAAGATAAGCTTGTACAACTTGGAGTGATCAACACTGTAGGTACCTCCAACAAAGCCTTAGTTGCCCAACAGAAAGATAAACCCAAGAATCCCAAGAAGAAGCATCCTTGTCACAACAACAAGAAATATAAGGGTCCCAAACCCACTCATACAACTTTTGCTCCGAATGGAGACAAAGGAGCAAAATATAAAAATAAGAAGACTGACATACATTGCAACTTTCGTGATAAAGATGGTCATGATGAGTCCAAATGTTTCAAGAAGATGGCAGCTTTAAAAGCAGCGATGAAGAAACACAACATCAATATTGATTATACTTCTTCTTCTTCTTCTCATGGATATGCACTTTCTGCTTTTGGTTTCTCCTTCAATACACCTTCTACTTCTATTTCTGATAAGTGGCTTATTGACTTTGGAGCATCTTATCATATGTCTAAGGATAGAGACATATTTTCTACTCTAAATGAATGTAACACCAAGAAAATATTTTTTGGTGATGATAGATCTCTTAGTGTTGAAGGATCTGGAATGTGCAAGTAGAAAATGACCATTTCAATGATGTATTATGTGTTCCAAGTCTTTCTTGTAACCCTCTATCAGTATATCAAATCACTCATTCAGGTGAAGGTAAAACCATAGAGTTTTCACCTCACCAAGTTGTAATCAAGGATATAAAATATGCTAATCATGTTCTTGGAACTGGAATTGCTGATGATATTATTAGGTTCTACAAGTTTGACAACTTTGGGTCATCATATTTTTCATTAGTTTTTGTTGCTCATAGCGATGACTTGAGAAAACTTTGGCATGAGAAGTTTGGTCATCTAAACTATCTCTCATTGCAACAACTATGTAATCAACAGATGGTGACTGGTCTTCCTCTTGTTTCATGCAGAGATGGTGTTTGCGCTAGTTGTGTTCTCGACAAACATCATCAGGATAGTTTTGAAAAACATGCCTCTTGGCACGCCTCGGGTCCTTGACAACTTGTTCACAGTGATTTGTGTGGTCCACTCTCTTCTCCTTCTTTTTTCTGGGTGCAAATATTTCTTAACTTTCATTGATGACTTTTCCAGATGTACTTGGGTTTACTTCTTAAAACTTAAGAGCGGAGTTTTTGACAAGTTTTTGGCCTACAAGGCCCTTGTAGAAAAGTAATCTAGACATCAAATTCAAAGGTTAAGAACAAATAATGGAGACGAATATGTGAACAATAATTTTACAAATTACTGCACTACACAGAGAATCCAAATGCAACACATTGTTCCATATACACCACAACAAAATGGTGTTGTTGAGAGAAAGAACCGCACATTAAAAGAAATGGATAATTGTATGATCCAATCTAAGGGATTAAGTCTAAAGTATTGGGCAAAAGCCATCAACTGTGCAAATTACATAGTAAGTTGCACTCCCACAAAAGCTCTTAAAAATTTAACACTGGAAGAAGCTTGGACTAAAATTAAACCAGATGTAAGTCACTTCCGTGTATTTGGCAGTATAGCATGGGCTCACATTCCTGATGAGAAAAGGAAAGCATTGTATCCTAAAAGTGAGAAGTGTATATTTGTTGGTTATTATGAAGATGTCAAAGGTTACAGACTTCTTCAATCACATTGTAATGAAATTATTATTAGAAGATATGTTAAATTTGATGAAAATCTCTTGTCCTATGAGCCTAATTCGACATTTGTGCCTTCTTTGTCCTGCGAGCCTAATTCGACGATTGTGCCTTCTTCGGATTGTGATCCATCTTTGGTGTTTGTGCCATCTTCTGATCTCGTTTATTCTTCAGATGATGACAGTGAGGATGAAAATCCACCTTCTCTTGCTCACCCTCCTCCAGATGAGTCCTTTGAACCTAAACCAACACCAGTTCCACTGCTTCCTAGATGGGTCTGTTCAATACGATAAGCAGTTGGTGATCTTGTCGGTGATCCTTTAGATCAACATCAGACACGTTCACAGTTCCAGTGAGCCTCTTCTATTTTGGTTCAAGTTTAAGAAACTCATGATCCAAAGACATTTGTGGAAGCTTCAGGTCATCCATATTGGGATACAACAATGAACGAATAGTATCGTTCTTTAATGGCAAACGATACTTGGGATCTTGTACCTCTTCCAAAAGGAAGAAAACTTGTCAGATGTAAATGGGTCTAAAGAACTAAGTATGCATTAGATGGAAGTGTTGAAAGACACAAGGCTCATTTAGTTGCCAAAGGATTTTCCCAAGTTGAAGGAATTGACTATCATGAAACAATTTCCCTTGTAGCCAAAATGAATTCCATCCACCTTGTTCTTTCCCTTGCTGCCTCACATAAATGGGAGGTCCATCAGATGGATGTTAAATCCGCCTTCTTGCATGGATATTTGCAAGAAAAAATATACATGGAACAACCTTTTGGCTGTGTCCAGAATGACTCTAGCCTTGTTTGTTGCCTTAAGAAATCTCTTTATGGTCTCAAGCAAGCTCCCCGAGATTGGTATGCCAAAATGGACACCTTTCTTATTGCCACTGGATTCTCTAGATTCCATTCTGATCCTAATGTCTATACCAAGAAAGTAGGAAGCCATATCAAAATCCTTGTCCTTTATGTTGATGACCTTATCCTTACTGGTAGTGACTCAAAACATTTAAACCATGTGAAAACCATCCTTAAGAAGAAATTTGAAATGATAGACTTAGGTTTTTTGCACTACTTCCTTGGCCTCCAAGTTTTGCTAACCAACGAATGAATTTTTATTTCCCAGTCTAAGTATTCTTGTGACCTTCTTCATTGCTTTCACATGGACGAGTGTAAACCAACCACTTCTCCCTTCCAGTCTGGAGTCAAGCTTACTGCCACCAGTACTTCTCCCGAAGTTGATTCCACCCTGTACCGTCAGTTAGTTGGTAGCCTCTTATACTTGACTCATACCCATCATGATATTTCCTTTGTTGTTGTTCTTGTTGCTCGATATATGAAAACACCCCATGAAAGCCACTGGAAAGCAACTAAAAGGATACTTCACTATGTTCGTGGTATAGTTCACTTAGGATACATTACAGTTCAGGGGGGACTCCTTTATCGGTTGGTTTCACTGATTCAGATTGGGCCGGTGACCCTGATGATCGGAAGTCTACTGCAGGTTATGTTTTCAGCCTTGGTTAAGGACCTGTCACTTGGGCCTATAAGAAACAACAAGATATTGCACTTTCTTCAACAGAAGGAGAGTACCGAGCAGCGGTAAATGCAAGTCAGGAAGCCTTGTGGCTTCGACATATCCTTTCAGAGTTTGGATTCTAGCAACAACATCCGACTAGGCTTTGGTGCAAAATTAAGAGTGCCATCAAGCTCGCCAAATACCTAGTTCAACATTAGCATAGAAAACACATCGAGCTCCATATGTACTTCATTAGAAAGCTCATTCATGATCAAGTTATTGAAGTGCTCTTTTGTCCTACAAAAGATCAAGTTGCAGACATTTTCACAAACTCTCTTACAAAAGCAAAGTTTTCCAAACTTCGATCTATGTTAGGAGTTCAGGAAGTTGTCATTAAGGGGGGATAGGCTCTAATGCCTCCTTCCTTCTCCTATTGTGTCACTATTGTAAATCCTTCAATCCTATCCCAAGTTTTTCTTAAGGGG
>ML820995.1:12330-28624 GCA_009831015.1 Picea engelmannii | reverse complement strand
TTCTTAAGGGGGGATGTTAGGATATTTAGACACTTAGGAGTTAGTTAAGATCTACTTGGTCTAATGTGTCGTTAGGTAAAAGTGTGTTTCTTAGTGTGTTTCTTTAGTATGCATTTGTAATTACAAAATCCGATGGTCAAGATATGTTCCTGACATAGAGTTATCTGACGGTTCATACTCTCCTCGATCTTAACGACCATTGATCCATGGCTTAACACCCGATTGGTCCATGATCTCTATTTAAAGAGCATGGATGGTCATTTTCCGATGATCGATTGTGAGAAACCCTCTTGTAAAATCTCTCTAAAATATTTTTATTTGCATTAATAAACTTCTCCAAGTGGCTGCATTGGCTGGGGTTGTGGATGTTTCCCCGTAGGGGTTTTATCACGTGAAAACATTGGTGTGTTGATCTTTGATCTTGTTATGTGAGTGGTTACTGAAGGTGTTCATCCTCTGTTGGAATACCTGTGTTGTCGAACATTGGCACCCTATAATTTCTGTGCCAATTTATGAGCCTATTCGTTCATTTTGCAGTGTTATGGCATTTTAGCAGCATAATCACACTTTTGTAGCGAACAATAACTTTTGCAGCATTATGGTAGTTTGGCAGCGAAAGTGTATTTTCATCATAACTTTTAAATCATGAACCCATTTTCCACGAAGTTTTTAGGGGAGATGCATCAGATTAATATGAACAAACTTGTTTAATTTCAAGTCAAAATGATTCACGGTTTTCGAGAAATGAGCCACCATCACCTACAACCATTTTGGGTTTTTCTCGAGAACCATGAATTGGGTTTTGGTCAAATTTTTGTGAAGAAGCATTATAAAATTATTAACCTGCTGAAAAAAAAATCATCCCAACCTAGTTCACTATTTGGGAGAAAAGACGAAATTACCAATTCGCTGCGAAATTGCTGAAAACAAAGATTTCGCAACAAATTTCCCAGTTTGCTGGGAAATGGTACAATCAACACATAACAAGTTTACTCGAATGCCAACTGGGAGGAGCATGCTAAATCACCATGAAGACTTGAAGAATTATTTATTTTCCCTCAGATAGTGTAATTTGTTGATATTTTTATGTATTAGTTAGTTAAAAAGTTAAACCCTAAAATATAAGAGCCCCGAGCAATTAGTTACTAATTTGTTGTAACTCCTTATAAAATTAGAAACCCTAAATACTTTGACCCTCTTGAACTAGCATGTAATGAAATCCTATATATGATGAAAGAAACAAGGGTGAAAGGGTTCGAGACTTGAGAAAAAAGACTCTTTGGTTGTTGTATTTGTTTTCTGATATTAATGAAAGCTTTCAAGATGAAGGACTTGGATATTTTCCTCAGAGATTCTTGTCTTAGTAATTTGCAGTTTGTTTTTCCTTGTGAATGTTTCCTATATTTGTTGATCATGATGTTTATTCATCTATTTTGAATGGATGATTATAGGTAAAGAATTAATCTTAGATGATCTTTATCTCACATTCAACTTTCTATCTTAATCTTCTGATATTGTAACCTAACTCATCCACTGCTCAGTGCTCTGTTATAATTGATGTGTTATTTTCTTCTCACCACCATACTACAACAATTTTGACGACTGACAGATTTCTAGCTACCTAGCCTTTGAAGTGCATGTGTTCAGATTAACCAGTTTGAAAGCCTTGATGCTTTGTTATGACTCCATGCCCAATGGGTGTTTCTCTCAACCCTAACATCATAT
The DNA here is from genome assembly GCA_009831015.1 of Picea engelmannii. Lineage (NCBI taxonomy): Eukaryota > Viridiplantae > Streptophyta > Pinopsida > Pinales > Pinaceae > Picea > Picea engelmannii. The sequence goes on along the minus strand of ML820995.1, from coordinate 26,899 downwards.
TCTGAAAAAGTCACTTAACTGAAGATCTAGCCATTGTGCCTATCCTGTAAACAATATTTTTTGTGGTTGAGTTATAAGAGAGAGTCCTCTCTGGGTTAGAAGGGATAACTTCCAATCTACAAGTTGGTTTTTGGTTACCTATGGGTTTTCCTTCCACAACCAAGGAAAATTATAGAGTGATAACATTTTGGCGTCGTTGCCAGGGAGAGAAGGTGAAATATTCCTTGGGAAAGAATGACAAAGATCCATATCTGATTGCTAATGGTGAAAAATAGTCAGACAAAAAGAGGTTGTACATCATTTACCTGACAACTCCATTTTCAAGAATCTAGAGTTTGAATTTTTCATGGTGACTCTACTGTCCAAAGAATCAGTAGCCTAAAGGATTTCCTGGCGACTCCACTTTCTCGAGATGGATTCTAAATATGTAAGGTAAGCTCCTATGAATTGTTCTCATATACCTGGTTTTCCAAATCATATGCCTTGTATAGATTGACAAATTTATTTGCCAAAATTTAAAGATGAGGAGGGTGATGATGCTGCTCTACATTTGATTAAGTTTCATATGCACTCATGTAAATTGGGAGTTAAATTTCATGAAGATTGCTCGATGAAAATGTCCATGGATACCTTGCACGGAAATGCAATATCTTGGTATGAAAAATTAGCACCTGCTAGTATTTCTTCTCTTAAATATTTTCATACAGTATTTTTTGAGAAATATAAAGAACATTATCCTTCTTTGTTGTTGGTTGAAAACTACTGTGATAATTTTGAAATATTCATTCAACATTTGGAAGATTATTATGGTGATGAAGAGTTTATGGAAGAATAAATTTAGGAAGCATTGTATGAAAACCCTTTTCAAAATCAAGAGGAAACAATAGAGGATAATTGTCATCATATTCAGGAAAATTTCCAACAAACAATAGTTTCTCCCTTCATTGTAAATAAAGAAAATTAGGACCTTAATATTCATATTCATTTTCCTTCACTTGAAAACGATGAGGGAATTCAAAAACCTCTAGAAGTTTTAGAGAAAAAAGAAACAAAAATGGATAAACTATTCTATTGTGAATCAGTTCAAACTTCTCCTGAGTCATTTATTCAAGAAAACAATGAGCTTACTTTTGATGAATAATTTGAGAAAGAAAACCCAATTTTTTCTTCCTTACATGTCATTATGGATGATGAATTTGCTGAACATGTTATAGATCCTATGAAATTTGATGAAAGTGAGTTACTTGCCTTTGATCTTCATGTTAATCTTACTGCTATAAATGCTTCTAATGAATTTTCTGTCCAAGAAAATTTGCAGCAGAATCAAGAAGAATTTGTTGTCTCTGATTGTTTTAAAGGAGTTCATACTCATGGAATGTTTTCTAACACAATTAAAGGACACCATTTCAATTAATGAAACATGAATTACAGAGGAGCAACATATTATTTTGAATCAATTGGAGTTTTCTCATATTCTTCATGATCTAATTGTTGATTAGATGGGTTTTTATTTTCCAAGAAGCCTCGATATTGCAGTTTTGGGCATGCAATCCATGCGCAATTTTAAGTGTGAACTGATAATGAAATTTCCATTGCAAATGTACTTTTTTCTTTTCCTCTGCATACAAGAAGTTCATGTAATCATTGAGATGATTTCATGGTTTCATTGGAAATGGGATTATACATGATCGAGATTGGTTGTTAGCACAATAGAGTAGGTGGTGTGTGCAAATAAGCTCATAGTTGTGAGAATCCTTTTTAGCATGTGTGATTTTAGATTGTAGTATTGGTTTTTTTCAACTTCAGATTTCAGTTTGGGATGGTTTTAGTTCAGAATTGGTCACAGGTCTCAATGCATGTTGCAGGATAGAGGTTTGGAATGGGCCCAATGGACTAGGCACATGTCTATAGGTTCTTTGATACCTCACAGGGAGGATAACCTCCCTATATGGAGCCAATGTTGGTACCCTATAATTTTCATGCAAATTTATGAGCCTATTTGCTCATTTTGCAGCGTTATGGCATTTTTGTAGCATAATCACACTTTTGCAGTGAACATGAACTTTTGTAGCGTTATGGCAGTTTTGCAACGAAAGTGTATTTTCATCATAACTTTTAAACCATGCACCTGTTTTCCATGAACGTTTTAGGGGAAATGCATTAGGGTAAGATGAACAAACTTGTTTAATTTCAAGTCAAAATACTTCATGGGTTTTGAGAAATGAGCCACCATCACCTACATCCATTTTGGTTTTTTCTCGAGAACCGTGAACTAGGTTTTGCTCAAATTTTTTGTGGAGAAGTATTATAACATTATTAACCTACTGAAAAAACATAATCCCAACCTAGTTTTCCATTTGGGAGAAAAGGAAAAATTACCAGTTTGCTACGAAATTGCTAAAAACAAAGATTTCACAACAAATTTCCCAGTTCGCTGTGAAATGGTACAATCAACACATATCAAGGTTACTCGACTTCCAACTGGAAGGATCATGCTAAATCACCATGAATACTTGAAGAATTATTTATTTTTCCCTTAGATAGTGTAATTTGTTGATATTTGTATGTATTATTTAGTTAAAAAGTTAAACCCTAAAATATAGGAGTTTGGTGCAATTAGTTACTAATCTGTTGTAACTCCTCAAATTAGAAACCCTAAAGATTTTGACCCTCTTGAGATAGCATGTAATGTAATCCTATATATGATGAAAGAAACAAGGGTGAAAGGGTTTGAGACTTGAGAGAAAAGACTCTTTGGTTGTTGTATTTGTTTTATGATATTAATGAAATCTTTCAAGCTAAAGGACTTGGATATTTTCCTCATTGATTCTTGTGTTAGTAATCTGTAGCTTGTTTTTCCTTGTGAATGTTTCCTATCTTTATCGATCATGATGTTTATTCATTTGTTTTGAATGGATGATTATAGGTAAAGAATTCATCTTCAATACTCTTTATCTCACATTCAACTTTCTATATTAATCTTATGATATTGTAACAGAACTCATCCACTACTTGGTGCTATGTTATAATTGATGTGTTATTTTCTTCTTGCCACCATACTACAACATTTTTTATGACTGACATATTGCTATCCACCTATCCTTTGAAGTACATTTGTTTAGATTAACTAGTTTGAAAGCCTTGATGCTTTATTATGACTCCATGCCGAATGGATGTTTCTCTCATCCCTAACACCATATTTTGAAAAACTCACTTAACTAAAGATCTAGCCATTATGCCTATCCTATAACCAATATTTTTTGTGGCTGAGTTATAAGAGAGAGCCCTCTTTGGTTTGAAAGGGATAGATTACAATCTACAAGTTCGTTTGTGGTTACCTCTGGGTTTTCTTTCCACAACCAAGGAAAATTATAGAGTGATAACACCCATTACAGACTCGAGCAGTACTGTGCAAACACAATTGTTCCTACAAAAACCCATTACAATAGCTTATCACTCATAATCAATACCAACAATGGTGACAACTTGATAACATAGGAAGGAGACAATGAAACTGAACCCCCAACCCGTTACATAGCTCCATAGTTATAGAAACTCCTCGACTGTTTCTTGGGTTCTTGATTCTCGAGTATTCTGCTACTTTACAACTTATTCTGTTGTCATCTAATGCTTTCACCACTTTTCTAACTGGTTGTCCAACTGAAGTTTTCTCTATTTTCACTGTTGGCTATTGGCACTCTTGCAGTTAGCCTTCTGCTCATCCTAGTTGTCTTGTGCTGCTTCTGGTCTTCCGTTGCTTTGCTATATTTTTTTGCAAAACTTTGGCACTTTCGTAAAACTGAATCTCTCAAAAATGGAGGGCCTAACAAGCCTCAAATACAATCCTTGACTCATCTGGAGTCAACTCTCTACCTCCTTACTTGAGCTTCCCTCAAATGGAGGGCCCAACTCTGGTTTCCACTGCCATTGAAACTGTCCATCTGGCAATGTGATGCAATCCATAAAGGCATAAATAGAGATACGTGGAAACATGGATGCATAGGTGAAATCAAGGTCGACCAACCAAGCTTGCTCGACTTTACTATGGATATCACCTTGAACACCAACCCATGGATCAAGGAATTCCTTTGGTATATCAGTTTTCAGAAGGGTTCCCTAGCTAAAAGTACGGACCATTGTAACAGGCTGACATTGGTATACATGATGAACTGGTGGACAAAGGCACGGGCTCAGATATTTCTTAGAGGTCTCCAGGACTAAATATACAAGGGATTTGATTGACACATGATACCTGTGAATAGTCAACCAAAGGTGACTTTATAGGAAACGTCGGGGGGGGGGGAACAACATGATGAGCCATTAAGAAATACATTCATGGAAGAAATTTGTAATTAACATTGGACATGACTAGTGAACACAACAAAATCTATGAGAAAATTTGGCTAGTGATGAGCACAGTTACCGAGCGAATTTTGATAAGACAAATTACCTATAATATTTAATGAGCCCCTTGGCAGTTAACCGGAAATGTAATGAAATTTGTTGGGACTTAAATGAATCTAATTGAAAGTGATGAGACAACAAAGAAAAAGGTACTAACAACAATTTAACAGACGATGGGACAACCATATCGCATAGACTTCGAATTGAGAATGTATTAAAAGCGGAAAGATTTGATGTACAATCCCCAACCACAAAGGTGATATTCGATTTGACTAAACTAGTGATGACAACTAAATCGTAGGACAAGTGACAACTGGATACATCACCATTTTATTGACGAAAACCAAAAACAATGATAGAATTGAAAATCCTACCTACGAAACTCACTCAAGGTGATAGGAGTGTGACGAAACATCATGGGTTAAGAAGAAATGTAGGGATTCAGGTTTGCGTCATTCACCCATATTGGACGAATAATACCATTGAATTTCACTAGCCTCACATCTCCTAACTCCTTAATTTCAACAACTATGAAAGGTTGAAGCCAATGCAATTGTAACTTCCCTGGATGCTTTTGGTATTTGCTGTCATATAACAAACCCGAATCACCTCGTGAAAATGAATTATTCTTAATATGCCTCTCATGTCATAGCTTTTGTCGAGCCTTTTCCATAGGTTGATGAAAATCCACTAAGAATATAGCTTCTTCTAGTTCGAAAAGTTCCACAAGTCGAGTGGTGATGTATTCATCATCTGTCATTTTAGTAGCTTGCACAATGAATAGACTCAGAGTTAAAAACTCAGCTGGCATTATTGCTTCTCATCCATAGACCAACTGAAATGGGGTATAGTTGTGTAATTGTTTTGTAGTGGTTCAGTAATCCCATAACAATGATGGAGCTCTCTCATCCCAGTCATCCCGATTCGTGCAATAAACTTTGGTCAACCCCATCTCCAAGATCTTGTTCAATGCTTCCACTGTTTTATTAGCTTGAGGATGGTATGGACCACCTTTATGATGATGAATCAAGAAATCTCTTGTGAGGGTTGCGATAGTGTCACTGATAAAATGAGCTCCTTGATCACTAGTCAAGCTCCAAGGACAACCAAACTTAGTAATGATGTTCTCAAAAATAAACCGTGCTACTATGTCTATGGAGCAATCCCGAAAAACTTCTACTTCTGCCCAACGAGTCAAGTAATCAGTTGAGGTAATAATGTACCATGCCTTTGAGTGCTTGGAAGGGGGATTTATTGGACCGATGAAATCAACAACCCATTTTTCAAAGGATTGCAGTGCTCGTACAGGGTGTAAGGGTAACTCATCATGATGGGATGTCTTACCAACTCGCTGATAGACATCACATGCCCTAGAATAACCTTTGGCATTCTTAAATATCGATGGCCACCAAAATATCGCGTGTAGTATCTTTTGTGCAGTGGATTTTCCACCAACATGTCCTCCCACGACACCGTTGTGGCATTCCCACAAGATCTCTAGTCATTCAGGTTCAAGTACACATATGAGAAGGACATTGTCCAATCCCTACTTGTACAATTGTCCTGCAATTAATTGATAATTTGAAGCACAAACGACTGGATGGCATTTCTGGGTTGTGGAGTACCCATCAGACGTAGTACTAGTAGTGAGAAATAACGTGATATTAGACATGTAGTCAGGAATGGCCTCAATGTGGAACAAATATGCATCTGGGAGTTGATCATCAACAACTCCACCACTCTCACCTGACTCTAACCGAAATAAATGATTGGGTCCAACATTTAATTTACCCATCTTGACAATGATCTCAAAAGAAAATTCCTAAAATAACAACAACCATCTACAAATTCTACCTTCTAAGACAGGTTTATTAACCAAATATTTCATAGAAGAATGATCGGTAAGAATTTAAAATGACATCCTAGCAAGTAATTTATAAAATTTTGCAAGGCATAAACCATTGTCAAACCTTCCCTTTTAGTGATGGTGTAGTTTTTCTTATCTTGTGATAGTTTTCTACTCGCAAAATAAATGGGATGATCTATATTTCCTTCATTTGGTTGTGCAAGTATATCACCTAACACAATTCCAGATGCATTAATGTGTACATGGAACTCAATCTGCTAATTAGGCTAGGTTAAAATAGTTGTAGCTCTTAGCTTTTCCTTTAGGACGTCAAACACTTTATCATAGTTGTAACGTACCCAACAACCCACATGCCAGGAACGCTACCTCAACAATCACTTCTAAACTGATTTCAAATTTCTGATACCATTTAATTAATGAAGAAGCATGAAAGAAACATAGTAACATCTCATGCAATAATCAAGATTCATGCTACAACATAAAATAATGTTTAAACATGCCATGCATAACAATAAGAAACAAACATGCACATTAAAGATACACATCTCAAAAATATTAATTAATACACAACGGAAATAAAAATATACAAGCATAGAAACACATTATAGAGAGCACTTATCTTTAACACAATGATTCACCAACTAGTTGCAAACCAAGGAAGCTACACCCAACCATAGACACTGTTGTTCCAAGTATCAACAATAATGTCACCCCCGAGCTAGGGCTATGAAGCCACAAGGACGGTTCCAGGGTGTCACTCAGCTTCCCAAACCAGTCAACACTCAAGCTCTCACAGATTTCTCAACACACAACTATCCAAAGTACACCAACTCTCTTCTCTCCAGCCTACACAACCCAAGAGAATGGACTCCTTTCTTTGCCACACAATCCCTCAGGTTATCCACCTCCTTCTAGGGCTCCAATGCATCCGATCAAGAATATCCATGCCGAGACTCTCATAATTCACAATTGTGAACAAAACTTAACACATGCCAATGTATCTCAGACATGCATGCATTAATTCATGGACAGAATACAACAATCACTACATCCAACCAACAATGGTTTCTCTCCCAATAATTCATTTTTCCTTTCCCAACCAAGATCAAGGATGAATGATCAATAATGAATTGGTGAATCGAGTGAATGGACATAAAATGAAGAGTGTGAACAATGAACAATGAGTGAACCTCCAAACAACCAAAGACGGGTTTATATAATTACTTGGAAATCAAGAACCGCATGGCCTTCCCCAAGAAGCGTATGTAACCAATTCCCTCCCTTAAAACAATTATGGGTAAATAAAATATAATAAAATGACTTAGCCCCTTAACCCCCCTCTCTCGTGGAATCAAAGCCCTCTATAACTCTTTTCCTTATCCATCTAGCAACCAACGATGTATTTTATTATTAATAATGATCAAACATTACATTTCCTAGGCACTTTGGACTCTTTTAATTGTTTGGGCACTCTAACCTTTCATAAGATAACAAATTACATTATTTAAAATGGGTAATCAAAATTCAGGTATTACATTCCCCTCCCCCTTATTTTGGCACCGTCCTCAATGCATATACAAAATAGAAATCAAAATTTCAAAATTTATTCAATAAGTCGCGAGTGCTCTGCCCGCATGGAATGTTCATGCTCCCTTGTAGCATCTTCAGGACCGTAGCAGGCCCACTAAACTTTTACCAGTTCTATGACTTAATTCCAGAGCATTTTGACTTTTCTATCCAATATGTGCACTAGTTGGACCTAAAAGTCTCCTTTTGGCTCCACCTGTATCAACTTCCAATCAATAACATGGTTAGGATCATGTACATGCCTCTTCATCAAAAACACATGAAATGCATTATGCACATTCATGGAAGAAGGAAATGCAAGCATGTATGCAACTGGCCCTATTGTATCCAATATCTCAAATGGACCACAAAATTTGGCTGCTAGCTTTGTACAACTTCCCAACTTTAATGAGCTCTTCTTGGGATTCATTTTTAAAAGCACATTCTCTCCCACTTTAAATTCTCTAGGTGTCTTATTCTTATATGCATACATTTTCTATCTATCTTGTGATGCCTTCAAATTCTACTTAATCTTAACCATTTGGTCTTCCATATCCTTGAGCAATTCTATCTCAAGTACTACTCTATCTGTTGGGTTGTCCCAACGCACTGGAGTATTGCATTTTCTACCATACAAAGCTTCAAATTCCTAAGTTCCTTTAACACCAAATTCCTAAGTTCCCCAGAACTAGGAACACAAATTTTATTCTTATGCATAAGTAATCAATCTTCCTTGATCTCATACTCTTTAATTTTGTGTTGTACATTTTCTTGTTGTAAACTTTCTTTTACCTGTAGGTAATGTTGATCTGTAACAACAACATCTAAATTTTTTCTCTTTAAATCTGATTGATGCATACTAACATCAATATAATGTGTGAGATGTACTCTTCTGCTGAGTGCATCAACAATTTTATTTTCTTTTCCCTTGATATGCTTGATGTCAAAGTCATACTCACTTAAAAATTCCAGCCATCTCATTTGCTTGGCATTCAAGGTTGTCTGTTCAAAAATATATTTCAGACCACTATGGTTTGTCCTTAATTCACATATTTTTCCCATGAGATAATGCCTCCACATCTTCAATGCATGAACTATGGAAACAAGTTCCAAATCACGTGTGGCATAATTCCTCTCACGTTCTTTAGGATTTTTGGACTCATAACCGATGAAATGTCCATTTTGAGTGAAGACTCTACCAAGTCCTTAAATGCATCTGTATATACCACAAAATTATCATTTGAGTCAACAATATTTAAAATAGGTGCACTAGTAAGTAATTATTTTAACAAATTAAAATTCTCCTCACACTCCATTTTGTTAGGATATTTAGACACTTAGGAGTTAGTAAGATCTACTTGGGCTATTGTTTCATTAAGTAAAAGTGTGTTTTCTAGTGTGTTTCTTTAGTATGCATTAGTATGCATTTGTAGTTAGGAAATCCGACGATCACGATATGTTCCCGACATAGAGTGATCTGACGGTTCATACTCTCCTCGATCTTAATGGCTATTGATCCATGGATTAACACCCAATTGTTCCATGATATCTATTTAAAGAGCATGGAGGGTCATTTGCTGATGATCGATTGTGAGAAACTCTCTTGTAAAATCTCTCTGTAATCTTTTTCTTTGCATTAATAAACTACTCCAAGTGGCCGCGTTGGTTGGGGCCGTGGATGTTTCCCTGTAGGGGTTTTACCAAGTGAAAACATCGGTGTGTTGATGTTTGATCTGGTTATGTGAGTGGTTACTGAAGGTGTTCGTCCTTTGTTGGAATACCTGTGTTGTTGAACATGGTATCAGAGCATGTTTGAAGACCCGCTCCTGTTGTAGATTGAGATCGTGAAACCGAGTTACCTCATATCCACTCTGTCATTTCCATACATTTATGGGCTGAGAGGCCTATTCCATTGCATCCAAAGTGCTCGTTTCAGTCAGGAACACTTTTCATTTCACTTAAAAAGGTTTCCATTTTCCTAAGATACGACCATTATAGTCAGATCCGGAGGTATAAAACTTGAATACGCATTTTTTTAAATTTTTGCAGAGTAGTATTTTGGTTTTATTTCGGTTTTGTTTTATTTATTTCCGGGTTGCTACTCTTTTAGATCTGTGTATTATCTTTGCCCCGCGCCCTGTGCGATCTCGAAAAATCATAAATAGATAGGAAAAGGTGCATCTTCCAGGTAAGCTAGCCGAGATCTATCCCTTGTTGTCATTGAGAAGCAAAAATTTTTTCTTGTGTGAAAAGAGTATTTTTTTTAGCACGCTCTCCAAGGCCATCTTCAACAACAACAACAATCCTCCTTTTGAACATTACAATATGTTTTGCTAGATCATTTGGTTAAAATTTTCCTTATTAAGTAAGAGGTCTTGAGTTCAAGTCTCTCTTTTGTTACCTTTTTTGGAAAAGTTCATGCTAAAATTGTAAAGTGTATTTCACTTCAAGTATAAAAGTGAATCACTATAAGTAGCTTTAATATTTTATTTTAGAGTTATTTATTTTGCATGCAACTTTTGTGTTATAAAGTAACTTCATTGTAAAAGTGATCCTCACTTCTCTTTATAAAAGTGGGTCACTTCATAAAACAATTTACACAATCACGTGGTCATTTGGTTACTGATTGTGCCTTTTTTAAAAAGAGCATAACTCTAACATAAGAAGTTCGTTTTCAGTGCCGTATTTTTTTTAAAACCGCATAACTTTTCGATCGCTTTCCATCTAGATCAACAGATTCAGTTTTTAAATCCACATTATCTGCATATTTAATATGGCTTCTACAAGTACTGTCTTGCTTACCAGCAACAACTACTTTCAATGAAAATCTCATATGGAAGATTTATTAAGAAGTAAAGTCTTGTACCAGATTGCCTTGGGAAAGGAAAAAACACCCATTGATGTTGATAAGTAATCCAAGTGGGATAATAGGAATGACGAAGCATGTGGACTAATCGGAATTTCCATCTCTCTTGATTTAAGGTACCACCTTCAAGATATTGATGAACCCAAAGAAGCTTGGAACACGATTGAATCTGTGTTTGGTAAACTCAATATTATTCGAGCATAATAGTTAGAAAATCAAAGACTAACCTTGAGTCCAAATGATTTTTCTTGCCTTGGAGACTATCTATCTAGGTTTAAAACACTTAGAATTTTAAGTGAAGAATGTAAGATAAAGATGGAGGAAGAGCGTTGCAGCTATCTTATTCTTTCTAAGCTAGGTAGTTCATATTATGTGTTTGTATCTACCTTTTATGCCATGAGAGAGGCTCTAGGGGAAGAATATTATGAAACACCCACTCTTGAGCCATTTTGTGCTTCTTTTATTCGAGAGGAATATAAGCTTGTACAATTTGGAGTGATCAACATTGCAGGTCCCTCCAACAAAGCCTTAGTTTCCCAGCAGAAAGATAAACCCAAGTATCCCAAGAAGCAACATTCCGCTACAACAACAAATAACATAAGGGTCCCAAACCTGCTCAGACAACTTCAACTCCTACTAGTGACAAAGGAGAAAAATATAAAAGTAAGAATACTAACAGACATTGCAACTTTTGTGATAAAGATGGTCATGATGAATCCAAATGTTTCAAGAAGATGGCAACTTTAGAAGCAACGATGAAGAAGCACAACATCATTATTGATTCTACTTCTTCTTCTCACGGACATGCACTTTCTGCTTCTGGTTTCTCCTTCAATTCAAATTCTACTACTACTTCTTCTTTTGATGAGTGGCTTATTGATTCAGGAGCATCTTATCATATGGCTAAGGATAAAGCCATATGTTCTACTCTAAATGAATGTAACACCAATAAAATATTTGTTGGTGATGATAGATCTTTAGTGTTGTAGGATCTGGAACAGTTCAAGTAGATAATGGTCATTTCAATGATGTATTATGCGTTCCAAGTCTTTCTTGTAACCTTCTATCAGTATATCAAATCACTCTTTCAGGTGAAGGTAAAACCGTCGAGTTTTCACCTCACCAAGTTGTAATCAAGGATCTAAAAGATCCTAACCATGTTCTTGCAACTGGAATTGCTGATGATATTACCAAGTTTTACAAGTTTGACAACTTTGGGTCATCAACTTTTTCATCAGTTTTTGTTGCTCATAGCAATGACTTGAGAAAAATTTGGCATGAGCGGTTTGGTCATCTAAAATATCGCTCATTTCAACAACTATGTAATCAACAGATGGTGACTGGTCTTCCTCTTGTTTCATGCAGAGATGGTGTTTGTTTCGGTTGTGTTCTCGACAAACATCATCAGGACAATTTTGACAAACGTGCCTCTTGGCACGCCTCAGGTCCTTTGCATCTTGTTCACAGTGATTTGTGTGGTCCACTTTCTTCTCCTTGTTTTTTTTGGGTGCAAGTATTTCTTAACTTTCATTGATGACTTTTCCAGACGTACTTGGGTTTACTTCTTAAAACTCAAGAGTGAAGTTTTTGACAAGTTTTTGGCCTACAAGCCCCTTGTAGAAAAGCAATCTAGAAATCAAATTCAAAGGTTAAGAACAAATAATGGAGGTGAATATGTGAACAATAATTTTACAATCTACTGCACTACACATGGAATCCAAATGCAACACACTGTTCCATATACACCACAACAAAATGGTGTTGCTGAGAGAAAGAACCGCACATTAAAAGAAATGGCTAATTGTATGATCCAATCTAAGGGATTAAGTCTAAAGTATTGGGCGGAAGCCATCAACTGTGAAAATTACATAGTAAATAGCACTCCCATAAAGGCTCTTAAAAATATAACACCGGAAGAAGCTTGGACTAAAATTAAACCAAATGTAAGTCACTTCCGTGTATTTGGCAGTATAGCATGGCTCACATTCCTGATGAGAAAAGGAAAAAATTGTAGCCTAAAAGTGAGAAGTGTATATTTGTTGGTTATTCTGAAGATGTCAAAGGTTACAAACTTCTTCAATCACATTGTAATGAAATTATTATTAGAAGAGATGTTAAATTTGATGAAAATCTCTTGGCCTACGAGCTTAATTAGACGATTGTGCCTTCTTCGGCCTCTGAGTCATCTTCGACGTTTGTGCCTTCTTATGATCTGGTTTCTTCTTTAGATGATGACAGTGAGGATGAAAATCCACCTCCACCTGCTCACCCTCCTACAGATGAGTCCTTTGAACCCGAACCAACACCAACTCCACCACTTCCTAGATGAGTCCGTTCAAAATGAGAAGCAGCTGGTGATCTTGTCGGTGATCGTTCAGATCAACGTCATACACGTTCACAGTTGCAGTGAGCCTCTTCTCTTTTGGCTCAAGTTTCAGAACTTGTGATCCAGAGACATTTGCAGAAGCTTCAGGTCATCCAGATTGGGATACAACAATGAATGAAGAGTATCGTTCTTTAATGGAAATGATACTTGGGATCTTATACCTCTTCCAAAAGGAAGAAAACTTGTTATATGCAAATGGGTCTACATAACTAAGTATGCGTCAGATGGAAGTGTTGAAAGACAAAATGCTCGGTTAGTTGCCAAAGGATTTTCCCAAGTTGAAGGAATTGACTATAATGAAACATTTGCCCTTGTAGCAAAAATAAATTCCATCCACCTCGTTCTTGCCCTTTCTACCTCACATAAATGAGAGGTCCGTCAAATGGATGTTAAATTTGCCTTCTTGCATGGATATTTGCAAGAAGAAATTACATGGAACAACCTCCTGGCTATGTCCAGAATGACTCTAGCCTTGTTTGTCGCCTCAAGAAATCTCTTTATTGTCTCAAGCAAGCTCCCCGAGCTTGGTATACAAAATGGATAGCTTTCTTATTGCCACTAGATTCTCTAGATGCCATTCTGATCCTAATGTCTATACCAAGAAAGTAGGAAGCCATCTCATAATCCTTGTCCTTTATGTTGATGACCTTATCCTTACTAGTAGTGACTCAAAACTTTTGAACCATGTGAAAACCATCCTTAAGAATAAATTTGAAATGACATACTTAGGATTTTTTCACTATTTCCTTGGCCTCCAAGTTTTGCAAACCAATGAAGGAATTTTTCTTTCCCAGTCTAATTATGCTTGTGACCTTCTTCATCGCTTTCACATGGACGATTGTAAGCCAACCCCTTCTCCCTTCCAGTTTGGAGTCAATATTCCTACCACCTATACTTCTCCTGAAGTTGATGCCACCCTATACCGTCAGTTAGTTGGTAGCCTCTTATACTTGACTCATACCCATCCTGATCTTTCCTTTGTTGTTGGTCTTGTTGCCTGATATATGCAAGCACCCAATGAAATCCATTGGAAAGCAGCTAAAAGGATACTTCTCTATGTTCGTGGTACAATTTAGTTTGGGATACATTATAGTTAAGGGGGGAATCCTTTATTGGTTGGTTTCACTGATTTAGATTGGGCCGATGACCCTGATGATCGAAAGTCTACTGCAGGTTATGTTTTCAGCCTTGGTTTAGGACCTGTCACTTCGGCCTGTAAGAAACAACAAGATATTGCACTTTCTTCAACAGAAGCAGAGTACCAAGCAACGATAAATGCAAGTTAGGAAGCCCTGTGGCTTCAACATATCCTTTCAGAGTTTGGATTCCAGCACCAACATCTGACCAGCCTTTGGTGTGACAATCAGAGTGCCATCAAGCTCACCAAAGACCCAATTCAACATCAGCATAGCAAACACATCGAGCTACACATGCACTTCATCAGAAAGCTCATTCATGATCAAGTTATTGAAGTGCTCTT